>SZWC01007221.1:40982-56731 GCA_023375785.1 Penium margaritaceum | reverse complement strand
CCCCGGCCCCCTTGTGCCGCTGCCTGTCTGCATATCTGTACGTCTGTGTACCTGTCCTTTGCACTGTTTTGGAGTTTCTTGTTCTCGCTCACAATGGCTTGATACATCCGTCCCTCCCCATTGCCCACACCTGCTGGATCTTGTTTGGCTGTGTTGCACTGCCTTCCTTTAAGGGTTGAGATGTTCGGCCCTCTGCACTCCCTCTCTCTTTTTTTTTCCCCATGCAAGGGATGACACGCGATGTGTTGCCGGTCTGCTAGCTATCAGCCGTTCTCATGCTCGAGCATTGGCACTGGACGCGAAACGAGAATGCATTCGCAATGTGCTTTGCGCCTGTGCTTGCCTGTGCTTGTCATGGCCTTGCGGTCTGTTCTTTTGTCGTTGGTTTGTTTTCTTATTTGTTTGTTTGTTGCAATTGTCGTGCGCTTGCAGGATCAGCCGGGGTTTCACAATCCAGGTTCTGACGCCCTCCTCGCTTTCCGAAAGGTGTGCCATGGGATGGGATGCGCACCTACACAAAGCCTGAGCATGCGTGCTGGGCGTGGATAGTTGATGGTGCACATGCATGCACGAATGCACTTGCTCGGTTCGCACAGTCGTGCCTGTGTTGGGATTGGCGACCGCTTGTTCACATGAGTGCATGCTCACATGTATGCATCCTCACATGAGTGGATGCATATGGTGGCATGGTGCACTGGTCGTCACACACCTTCCACTGGCTGTCGTTTCGCACTGCATGAAGGCGTGGAACGTGGACAGGCTGCTCCCATGTGCGTTTGGCTGCCCACATCCCTCCATCCTTCTGCGTGTGGCGCACTCGCCTAGTCATGTATGCACTAGACACTTGTGTGTAGCGTGCGCGTGAGTGTCTCAATGCATCTCTCTGTCTGTGTGTGTGCATGGCCGCAGGAGCTAGAGCAGCAAGAGCCCGAGAGTGTGTGGCGCTACATGGAAGCCATGCAAGGGTGAGTCGCTGCCACACAGCGTGTTGACATGTTCCGAGGTGCATGCGTCTGGTGGTGGTTGTGGCCGTGAGCATTGTTGGTGAGGGGAGTAGCAACAGCTGCAATGGAGACCGTGGCTGCTGCCGCTCCTGCTGCTTGCATCTGCACTACTGTACTGTTTGCTGCTGCCCCTGTTGGCAGCAGCTGTGAGTTCTAGTCTGCAGCATAATTGAGTTCGTGATGCTGCTGCTGCACCCAGGCCTTTCTCTCGATTTTCATTTCTCCCCAACTCCGAAGAAGGTTTGAGGGCATGGCCGTGTCGTTGGCGAATGCACATAGCAGAAGCACAGTAGTATCTAGGCTTCTCTACTTCGGCCTTGCTGCTGTAGAAAACGCATGGAAGGAGCACTCCATGGGTAAAGGCATGAAGGGTCATGCTCAGACAGAGGCAAGAGAGACATTGCGATACTCTCATCATGCTCCTGATCTATTTTGGAGTATGTCTTTGTCCACAAAGAGTCTTGTGTCTGGCGCTGCTGCCTCTGAGCCTGGGTCCTGGTGGTGCTGCTGCTGCAGGCGCATGGACGTGACGGGGATGCTGGCGCTGCTGCAGTGCAGCTGCCTCATCGTCGTGGGAGAGATGTCGCCGCTGCTCGGCGAAGCAGAGGCGCTGAGGGACGAGTTGCTGAGCGTGCTGCAGCAGCAGCAGGAGGAGCGGCAGCAGCAGGAGCAGCTGCTGCATCAGCTTTGCCACAGGCAGCAACTCAGGAAGCAGCAGAGGAGAGCATGGCAGAAGCATCAAGGTTTAGCGGCGCAGCAGCAGCAGGAGCAGCAGCAGCAGCGTCAGGCACGTCAGGAGGGGTGCGCACAGCAGCAGGAGCAATGCCGGCTGCGCACATGTTCAGGAAGTGAGGACGGCGCCAGCCATGCGCCACCTTTGCCCCCACTTGGATGCCTTGGTGGTGGCAGTGGCACCAGCTGTACTACTCATGCTGACGCCCCGAGCTCATGTGGTGAAGCTCCCCGTCGCTACCCACGTCTGTGCGCTGACAGCGACAGTGAAGCCGCTGCCTGTTGTTCCGAGGAGTGCGAGCACGCTTTGGCTGGCGCGGCGTGTGAGGACCAGGATCATGATGCACACTCATCCATCGTGCATGGACAGCATGCAAGCTGGAGGAGGCTGCAACAATGTGTGGAAGAGAGCAGTGGGGAGGGGGGAGGAGAGGGGGAGGCAGATGAAGATGAGGAGGACAGAGCGTCTGCCGTCCTTCTCGAGCAGATGAGGTCGGGCTTAGGCGTGGTGGCGTTTGCGTCGGTGCCGGCCTGCGGGACTTTGGTGACCGAGGAGCGCCCACACACAATGCTTCAACCCCTCGAGAAGTTTCTCTCGGCCGTTGGACACAAAGTGAGCCTCGTGCCCCTTCCCCGTCCCCTGACCCTCTCTCAGGCTCACTGCTTCCTCGGCCGCTCCTCGTCCTCGTCCTCCCTCGTCTCGTCTCTGGGTGGTGACGTCGTCCGAGTTCCCACGAGGCAGTCCAGTGCTCGAATGAGCTCTGGCCGTGACGCGGCCATGGTTGCTCCGGAGCTGCTGGTCCCGTGGAAGCAGGAGCAGCAGCAGCACTTGCTGCAGCGGCAACAGCCGGGTGAGCATGAGCACCAGCAGTTGGAGTTGTGCCAGAGGAAGAGTTTGACCGCGGCATGCGTCCACCACACAGAGGAGGACCCTGAGTGTCCGTGCAGGCAGGGGAGACCCGACCACCCTGAACGAGAGTGTCAATGTGGGTCGGACGATGACTGCGCGTTTGAGGCGTTGGCAGGAGCTGACGTGGACATGTGGCTGGACAGGGACTCGTCGCGGTTGAGGCCCATCCGCACGCGGCCCCTTCTGCGTGCACCCGCACGGCAGATGCCTGTGCACCCTGGCGTTGCGGCAACGTCGTCATCGTCGTCATGGTTGCACAACATGGTGGGGGTTCAGTGCCACACAGAGCCTCCCACTGTTGGCTGGACAGGTGGTCTCTGGTAGTCTGTGGTGTATGGGTGCGGACCCATGCCCATGTCCATGTCCATGTCCATGTCCATGTCCATGCCCATGGCTGTACCTGTGGACTGGTGGTAGCTGCTGTGAGTCGTGCTGATGATGGATGCCACCAGCTCTATTTTGCAGTCAGGCTCAACAGAAGAAAATGAGAAGGGAGAAAAGGAATAAGGAAATCTCCATGAGCCATGTGTTGGTACCTGTTGCACTGGCGACAACTTCCGCCCCAAATGATTATTTTGCTTCCCCAGTGTGTCCTTGTAAAGACGTGATTGTGTGTCTGGAGAATGCATCCCAAACTCAAGCTAAAAATCACTGTCTTGCCTCAAGGGCACTTGCAAAAGCATGCACAAGCCCTGGACTCCTGTGTGGGTTGGCTGCAGTCACAGGTAGGAATGTCTGCGACGAAGGAGCAAGCTGCCACACATGATGTAGTACATGTGGTCAGATCATACAACCCCTGACATTATCATTCAGCAATTGACAGCCTTTGGTCTGTGGTTCTGTTTGTCAGCACAAGTCTTACACACAAAAGAAATCCTCGGGGGGCTACACACAAAATCCCTCAGCAGTCAATCACTGAATGATAATGTCAAGGGTTGGATGATCTGCCTACGCAAAGCATACTCCACATGTACTGTATCTGAACTTTTACTGCAGCCTTCCCAGGCATGACATGCTAAACATCAAGTTCTAGAGGCGATTTCATGATGGCAATGCTGTTGCGGAGAGAAAGAGGAACCTTTGAGACAAGACTGGATGAAAATTCAACCTGTGAGGGAACTTTGTGGTTTGACAACGTGCTTCCGTGTGCGCAGCGCTGGGTGCAATGATGTGCTCACTGCTGTTGTGTGTGATGCTCTGTGGTGCCTCTGTTTTCACTGCTACTATGCCATGCTGATTTGCATGCTGCTGTGCTGAAAGAAAGCTTCCTAGCACTGCTGTCGCTGGCGTGGCAGTACAAGCCGGCCAGTTAACTCACTAGCACACACAGGTGAAGGTGAGAACAACAAGGGGTTGGCTAGGGACACAAGTACAAGTGTCAGAAGCTGCAAATACTGAATTGTGCAGAAGGAAATGACAACAAAGACCTGGACAACCTAAATTGTGTCAGAGACCTAGTGTGAGAAACTGGATAGAAGCTTCCTAGCAACACAGCCGCTGACCGGGCGTCAGTGCCTGGTCAGACGGTGACGACAGTCACAAGTCGTACACACAACGGCAAGGGTCTGGCTAGGAGACACAAGGCACAGTCTCAGAATGCTTCAATATAGCATATGCAGAGAGAAACGAAAACTGACAGGTCCAAGGCATAAATACCTGCCGCGGCGCACGGCGGGTGTCGCACGCGGCAGTCCAAGAGCTGTCCTAAAACCGGCCCCAAACCCCTGTTTTGGCCGTAACTCTGCGCACACATGTCAGAATCCTACACCGTCTGAACCTAGACGTGCAGAATCAAGAGACGGACGCAGCGACTGGTCACATGCATGTATCCATCGACTGACAATGAGCATACAATGCAAAAACATGCAAATGGGCCTCATGGCCAGTCCGCCGAAAGGCGCCTGCAAGACGTAGGAAGCACAACAAAGAGTCCCGGTGGCATATGGGGCTCTAGAACAGTGGTCGGTCAGCTCCAAGTGGGTAGTCCGCCGCCTGTCGTCGCGCCGGTGTCACCAGGGCCGCCTGCCTCAGGGATCTGCACGAGTATGGACACGGCCGAGTGGTCACAGTAAACTGTACAGGAACGGCACAAAGCACAACACTCCCCCATGACCCGATGGTACGCATGTCCATACGCGTGCAACACTGGTACAACCACATAGTGGGTGACACAGACAGATGAGACGCAAACGTACATCCCACACTCAACCACTGTCACGCACGGGGCGAAGCCCAACAGAACGAATGGTCACCAAGAACTTTCCGCGGGCAAGTGCCTTCGTCAAGAAATCAGCACGCTGCAAGTCAGTGCCAACCCACATGATGGAGATGACGCGTCGCTCCACCAGATCACGAACGAAGTGATGCTCAACCGCAAATGTGCTTTGTGCGAGCATGAAAAACACCAGAGTTCTCCGCAATGGCGAGAGCACTCTGGTTGTCGCAACGCAGCACGATGGCGGGTACTGACTGCCCAAGCTCAAGAAACAAGCGCCGCAGCCAAACTGCCTCAGCAGCCCCTGCCCCAAAAAGCCACATACTCTGCCTCCGACGAGCTACGTGCGATGCAGCCCTGCTTCCCGCTTTGCCAAGACAAAGCGGTACCACCGAGCAGAAACACGTAGCCAGTGCGACTGCGCCCGTCAGGGCTCCAAGCCCAGTCGCTATCAGTGTAGCCGTCAAGGACCACCGAACACTGCCGACGAAAGCAGAGTCCGAGATACGGCGTGGAGACCACGTACCGTACCACTCGCACAGCCGCGTGAAGAGCTCTCGCACGTGGAGCCTGCGCGAACTGAGCGAGGAGGTTGACGGCGAACGCGATGTCGGGACGCGTGGTAGTGGCCAGGTACATCAGAGATTCGATAAGACGGAGGTACAAGGTCACGTCCACTGTCTCCCCCAGCTGTGTAGGGTCATCCACCTTCAGGGCATCCTGCCCATCAGGTGTGAGGGGTGTGGAAGCAGTGGGCACTGCACCAAGGAGATCGCTAAAGCGCTCCCCCACGACTCGTGCGTATCGGGCCTGATGCAGCAACAGTGTCCGATGTCTGCGATCTCGCACGATCTCCATACCAAGAAACACCGATGCAGGACCGAGGTCCTTCATCCTGTAGGCGGTCTGCANAGAGCCATGGAGGAACGCGTTGTTCACATCCATCTGGTGTAGTTCCCAGTCATGCTGAGCCACTACACCGAACAGAGCTCGAGCTGAGGTCATGCGGCCGACAGGGGCAAAGGTGTCAGTGTAATCAACTCCCTCAATTTGAGAGAACCCCTTGACGACCAAGCGGGCCTTGTAGCGTTCCAGTGAGCCATCCGGCTTCACTTTCTTGCGAAAGACCCACTTGACCTGAATCGCCTTCCTCCCAGGGGGAAGGTCGACCAGCTCGTAGACTCTGTGCTCTCAGATAGCGCGAAGCTCATCCTCGCAAGCAGCTCGCTAGGCATCAGCATCCTGCGATGAGAAAGCCTCCCTCAATGTGCCCGGGTCAGGCGTCATAGAGGGGGAACTCTGCGTGGCAAGGGCACACGCCTCAGTGTCAGGCCTGACGGCCACGAGATCAGCTGCTGTGTCACAGGCGATATGGAACTCGCGAGTGACCAGGTCGTGCCCTATGGGGCACGCTGGGTGTACCTCCGAAAGCTCAGTGCGGACACTCAGGCCTAAGGCCTTTGTGCCTGGATCACCGCTCGCGATGCTACGAGAGGAACGTCTGGGTCCGGAACCCGACGCTTGCTGAGCTCCAGAATCCAGTGGTCGAAGGCGACCACCGGGCTCACGGGAGTAACCGAAGCTCGAGGGGCGCACCTCAGGCTCAGGAACAGGTACGACCACAGGGACACGTACGACCACAGCTGGTGAGGGCTGAGACAAGACAGTCGGAGATGCCGTGCGAGGAGATGCGTGTGTGGGGGACACTGAGCTGGGGGTGACAGCGGGCAAGGCTGGCCAAGACACTGAGACAGGAGTGTCAGCCGACGTAGGATCAGGAGTAGGCTGGGCTGAGTCAGACGCCAGAGCAGGGGTGCCAGTGGACACAGGTGGTGATGCAGGAGGAGGCGTGAGAGCAGCGGTACGTGTGGGGTGTGAAACAGGCTGAACAGGCGGGATCTCTGGACCAACGGCAATGACAGCCGGATCATCAAGTGCTGGAGATCGAGAGGGGACTCGAGCGGACACATCAGCCTGACGAGAAATGGTCGCTGGCAGAGAGGTCTCCCCCATCCGCCGAGGACACTCACAGGAAGGGACATGAGCTGCAGAGAGGGCTGTGATCGAAGTCAGATCACGGTAGGTGAGTGACTCAAAAAACAGCGCGTCACGGGACTCAATGACATGACGGCGAGTGGGGTCCCAAAAGCGCCAGGCCTTCGACCGCGGGGAGATGCAGATGAAGGCACACAAGCGACCCCGAGGGGAGACCTTGGACCCCTGCTGGTCCTCGGTGTACCACACGGAGGCCAGGGAACCCCAGACGCGTGCGAGACGAAGATCAGCACGATGGCCAAACCAGAGCTCGTACGGTGTAACATGATCCGGAAGCGGACCATGCTCGAGGCGGTTCCAGACCCAAGTCATGTAGGCGAAGGCCTCGAATGCGAAGGACTCCGGGAGACCGCACTCAGACCGCATGGAACGGACCGCATCCTCCATGGTGCGGTTCTTGCGCTCAGATACACCGTTCTGCTGTCGGGTAGCAGGAGCGGAGACCTGGTGAAAAATGCCGTGCTCAGCAAAGAAGGAGTCCATCTCGCCGAGGAACTCGCCGTCGCGATCCGAGCGAAAGGTATGTAGCGTGTGACGAGACTGACACTCAGCCATCACGAGCCAGAGCCGTCCCGCAAGGGCGGCGTCGCTCTTCTGACGCAGACTGTAGACCCACCGCATCCGGGTGAAGTCATCAGTTAGCGTCAGAACATACCGGCCCTTCTCGGACAGCGACTCGACCGGGAGAGGACCGAGCAGGTCCGAGTGGACCAACTCGAGGGGTCTCAGCGCTCGGGGACGCGGATCAGGGTAAGTGCACCGGTGTATCTTTCCCTGAGCGCAAAAAAGACAGTCGGTCTTGGGTGGCTTCTCGAAAGAAGCCATGTCAAGACCAAGAGCGGGCTGTGTCCGGATGAGCTTCGACACAGTGTCGGAGCCCACGTGACACAGACGTCGGTGAAGCAACCGCTGGTGTTCCGGGGATAGAACACCAGTGACAAAAACGCGACCAGAGGAGGAGGGAGAGCAAGGGGAGGAGGACAGAGCAATGCGGTACAAATCATCTACGATTGAAGCACGCATGACAATGCTACGGGTGTCAAGAGCAGTCACAGTCGCTAAATCAGCGGTATGCTCAACGGAGAGACCCATCAGAGTGCAGGCACGCACAGACAGCAGACTGAGCTCAAGATCAGGCACAAACAGCACGTCAGAGAGATACAGGGGGCCAGACGGACCATCAAAGCATACAACCCCAACACCGTGAACCGGTAAGGACTGACCAGAGCCTGTACGAATAGAACGGACAGTCGTGAGAGGACCAAGTACCACAAAGTCACTACGACGACACGTCATGTGGTGGGTGGCACCGGAATCGATGATCCAAGTGCCACCGGAGTCACGACTGGTGGACGTCACTGTACAACGAGCAATGGAACACTCGGCATCAGAGGGACGCTGAGCCGTCAGTGGGAAGGAACGACGTACATCACGAAGGTGAGACTCATGAATCCAGTCAGTGCAGTCAGGCCCATCATCATCACATGCGGACTGTGCTCCCCCACACGTGTCATCACGAGTCACGAGGACGGATGAACAAGCAGTCTGTGACACATTCAACGATGACAACACACTCGCACCTCCCTAAAAGCGAAGCGCCAGAAGATGACGAAGCTCGGCGATGGTGCGGTCACGTGGGTCTGGATCACTGCTGCTCGTCGGTGAGGATGCAGGAACAGCTGCATTCGTGGTCGCCGCGCGTCCAGAGGAGTGTGCGGTCGACGTGCCGGACGTGGTGCGAGCAGCATGGGCAGCCTGAAGTCCGCGAGTGATGCGCTCCCAGTCAAGCGGCTGCTGGCACTCGGTGTAGCAATGGGCACCTCCACAGTTGTAGCAATGCACGGAACGGCCACTGCTACCCCTCGATGACGACAACTGCTGACCCGATCCGCGCTTCCTATTCTTCTTCTTCCCCTGCGCAGCTCCTGCAACGCCTTGTGTCTGCGTGGGTGTAGACGGGGTCGGAGAGGAGGAGGAAGATGAGGTCGTGATGGAGGTAGATGAGGGCGACTGCAGGAGGGAAGATGGTTGTGAGGCGAGGACTGCTGCAGCGAGGGAAGTCTCCTGATGTGCTACTGCTGCCTCGCGGGCCGACGTCACATGGAGGAAAAGTTGATGGGCCCAAGGGAGCAGCTTTAGGGTGGCTGAGAAAGGCTCGAGAGCAGCGTCGCTGTACCGTGTGAATATGTCGGTGTACTCCAGGCGAACTCCGAGCATGATCATCCGAAGTGCCCACAGCTGTGTGCCCCCTGAGGTCCCCAGACGCGTGTAGATACGCATGGCGCGTCGCCAGTAATCCGCCGCAGGCTCCGCTGGTCCCTGACGGAGCGAGTGGAAAGCAGGAATGTGTGACGCACGCGTGGCGTACGTCTCTGCGGCCAGTAGGGACAACGCCAGATCCCAGCCTCCACGAGGATCAGCTCCGGTGCCTGTGCTAGCCTTGCCGAGGAAGGGGCGGAAGTCAACGAAAGTTTCGCATGGCATGGCGTAGATAAGTCCTCGCATGGCTCGGGCTGCTGTCAGCACCTGTGCTGGATCTGTAGACTCGTATGGGCTGTGGTAGTAAGGCCACACTTCCTCGGAAGTGGCCCACACCTGAAACAGGATCTCCCAGCAGTCAAATCCATCCTCGTTGATGTACCGTGGAGGTGGTGCCTCAAAGTCCTTTGGCTGCCGCTCCGTGGGGAGAGCAACCGCAGGCTGAGGAGGGCGAGAGACGGGGAAAACTCCTGGAAGGGGGTGATCACCGGGGAATTCAGGTGACGGTCGTATCGGGGACACGGGTGGAGGTCGGATACCCGTCTGCAGCTGACGGAGACGCTCCTGTAGAAGACGAATCTCCCGCTCCTGGGAGTCATCCTTGAAGCCTGGCATGAATGGCTCGTCATCAAGGAGGTCCGCAGGTGGTGGGGAAACCACACCAGGAGGTGAAGCAGGCGGAGCACCTGTCACGGGCAACTGAGCCGAGTGCTGGGTGGAGGCCGCAACGCCGGCAGCTCCCTCAGAAATCCGCGAAGGAGCCGTGGACTGAGCACGCAGGAGCTCAGTCTGCGTGCGGATCGCGTCAGTCTGCTCTCGCTGCAGACGACGCATCTCCTCCTGCTGGCTGCGCAGGTCCACAATGGCCTGCAAGCGAGGGCTCAATACCCCTGAAGAAGAGGAGGAGGGATCACCTGGTCCCTTGTCCTTGTCGTCGGGCGAACTCATGTCGCCGCTCACTATGGGACGACAGGTCAAGTTTGCCGGATTTCAAAACTGTCAGCGTTTCTCGGGCAGTTGAAATGCTGGCAACTTTTGACCTTCCGGGTGTAAATTTGGCTAAGTGTAATGCTGACGTCAGCAAGAGGTTGCTGACGCCAGCACGAACTGATGACATCAGCAATCAACAATGCTGACATCAGCTTGTCCCCTCCTTTTTTTTCATTTTTTCTTTTTTTTCTTGTCACGGTTCTGCCGTGTGTGGGGCCGCCTCGCGGTGGCGCGCGGCAGCTCCGCGGAAGCTGCGTAGCAGCTTCTGCCCAGCTGCTGTTGCAGTTGTGCTGTCAGCTGCAGCAGCAGCTGCGTAGCTACGTGTGCAGCGGTGACAGCAGCGGCTGCGCTCCCGCTGGTGCTGCTGCGCGCGGCTGCTGCTGCACGCGGCTGCTGCTGCTACCCGCTGCAGCTGCTGCTGCTGCGCGCTGCAGCTGCTGCTGGCTGCCGCCGCCGCGCGCTGCTGCTGGCTGCACCCGCCGCTCGCTGCTGCTGCTGCCTCTGCTGCGCTGCTGCTGCCGCCACGACTGCCGTTACTGCTGCTGTGCCGCTGCCGCTGCTGCGCTGCTGCTGCCGAGGCTGCTGCTGCGCTGCTGCTGCCGCCACTGCTGCCACGCTACTGCTGCGGCCACTGCTGTTGCGCTGCTGCTGCGTTGCTGCCGCCGCCACCTCTGCTGCTGCTGCTCTGCTGTTGTGGCTGTGGGAGGGCGGCTGCACGCACCGCGGCCGCCACACACCTCTGCGTGGCAGTAGACGTTGCTGCTGCTGCCTCTGCAGCTGCGATCTCACGTGGTGGGTGGGATACGTTGACGACGACCGGCCGTCTCCAACAGATCCCAAAGAACTCTGCTGCAACGGTGACTCTCACTGCTGCTGCTCTGCTGCGTCTCTGCTGCGCAGCTCAGTGAGAACTGTCTCACTGCTCTGATACCATAAGAAAGTGCGTAGAAGCTTCCTAGCAACACAGCCGCTGACCGGGCGTCAGTGCCTGGTCAGACAGTGACGACAGTCACAGGTCGTACACACAACGGCAAGGGTTTGTCTAGGAGACACAAGGCACAGTGTCAGAATGCTTCAATATAGCATATGCAGAGAGAAATGGCAACTGACAGGTCCAAGGCATAAATACCTGCCGCGGCGCACAGCGGGTGTCGCACGCGGCAGTCCAAGAGCTGTCCTAAAACCGGCCCAAAACCACTGTTTTGGTTGTAACTCTGCACACACATGTCAGAATCCTACACCGTCTGAACCTAGACGTGCAGAATCAAGAGACGGACGCAGCGACTGGTCACATGCATGCATCCATCGACTGACAGTGAGCATATAATGCAAAAACATGCAAATAGGCCTCATGGCCAGTCCGCCGAAAGGCGCCTGCAAGACGTAGGAAGCACAGCAAAGAGTCCCGATGGCATCTTGGGCTCTGGAACAGTGGTCGGTCAGCTCCAAGTGGGTAGTCCGCCGCCTGTCGTCGCGCCGGTGTCACCAGGGCCGCCTGCCTCAGGGATCTGCACGAGTATGGACACGGCCGAGTGGTCACAGTAAAATGTACAGGAACGGCACAAAGCACAACAGGGTGTCGCACGCGGCAGTCCAAGAGCTGTCCTAAAACTGGCCCAAAACCACTGTTTTGGTCGTAACTCTGCGCACACATGTCAGAATTATACGCCGTCTGAACCTAGACGTGCAGAATCAAAAGATGGACGCAGCGACTGGTCACATGCATGCATCCATCGACTGACAGTGAGCATACAATGAAAAAACATGCAAATAGGCCTCACGGCCAGTCCGCCGAAAGGCGCCTGCAAGACGTAGGAAGCACAGCAAAGAGTCTAGGTGGCATCTGGGGCTCTGGAACAGTGGTCGGTCAGCTCCAAGTGGATAGTCCGCCGCCTGTCGTCGCGCCGGTGTCACCAGGGCCGCCTGTCTCAGGGATCTGCACGAGTATGGACACGGCCGAGTGGTCACAGTAAACTGTACAGGAACGGCACAAAGCACAACACTCTCCCATGACCCGATGGTACGCATGTCCATACGCGTGCAGCACTGGTACAACCACATAATGGGTGACACAGACAGATGAGACGCAAACGTACATCCCACACTCAAACACTGTCAAACACAGGGTGCAGCCCAACAGAACAAATGGCCACCAAGAACTTTCCGCGGGCAAGTGCCTTCGTCAAGAAATCAGCACGCTGCAAGTCAGTGCCAACCCACATGATGGAGATCACGCGTCGCTCCACCAGATCACGAACGAAGTGATGTTCAACTGCAATGTGCTTTGTGCGAGCATGAAAAACACCAGAGTTCTCCGCAATGGCGAGAGCACTCTAGTTGTCGCAACGCAGCACAATGGCGGTTACTGACTGCCCAAGCTCAAGAAACAAGCGCTGCAGCCAAACTGCCTCAGCAGCCCCTGCCCCCAAAGCCACATACTCTGCCTCCGACAAGCTACGTGCGATGCAGCCCTGCTTCCCGCTTCGCCAAGACAATGCGGTACCACCGAGCAGAAACACGTACCCAGTGCGACTGCGCCCGTCAGGGCTCCAAGCCCAGTCGCTGTCAGTGTAGCCGTCAAGTACCACCGAACACTGCCAACGAAAGCAGAGTCCGAGATACGGCGTGGAGACCACGTACCGTACTACTTGCACAGCCGCATGAAGAGCTCTCGCACGTGGAGCCTGCGAGAACTGAGCGAGGAGGTTGACGGCGAACGCGATGTCGGGACGCATGGTAGTGGCCAGGTACATCAGAGATCCGATAAGACGGAGGTACAAGGTCACGTCCACTGTCTCCCCCAGCTGTGTAGGGTCATCCACCTTCAGGGCATCCTGCCCATCAGGTGTGAGTGGTGTGGAAGTAGTGGGCACTGCACCAAGGAGATCACTAAAGCGTTCCCCCACGACTCGTGCGTATCGGGCCGGATGCAGCAACAGTGTCCGATGTCTGCGATCTCGCACAATCTCCATACCAAGAAACACCGATGCAGGACCGAGGTCCTTCATCCTGTAGGCGGTCTGCAGGACAGCCTTGGCCTCCTTCACGGCCTCTAGTGACGGAGACGCGATCAGATTGTCATCAACATAGACCAGGATGGCGGTAAACCGCTCGGGTGTCGGTAGGATGAAGAGTGAGGGGTCTGCCTCGCTCTGTACGCATCCTGCGCGAGTCAAGGTGCCAGTGATCTCCCGGTTCCAACACCGTGGAGACTGCTTGAGGCCATACAAGGACTTGCACAAGCGCCAGACCTTGTCACCGTCCTCAAAGCCTGGTGGCTGAGCCACGTAGATCTCCTCATCCAAAGAGCCATGGAGGAACGCGTTGTTCACATCCATCTGGTGTAGTTCCCAGTCATGCTCAGCCACTACACCAAACAGAGCTCGAGCTGAGGTCATGCGGCCGACAGGGGCAAAGGTGTCAGTGTAATCAACTCCCTCAATTTGAGAGAACCCCTTGACGACCAAGCAGGCCTTGTAGCGTTCTAGTGAGCCATCTGGCTTCAGTTTCTTGCAAAAGACCCACTTGACCTGAATCGCCTTCCTCCCAGGGGGAAGTTCGACCAGCTCGTAGACTCGTGCTCTCGGATAGCGCGAAGCTCATCCTTGCAAGCAGCTCGCCAGGCATCAGCATCCTGCGATGAGAAAGCCTCCCTCAATGTGCCTGGGTCAGGCACCATAGAGGGGGAACTCTGCGTGGGAAGTGCACACGCCTCAGTGTCAGGCCTGACGGCCACGAGATCAGCTGCTGCGTCACAGGTGATATGAAACTCGCGAGTGACCAGGTCGTGCCCTATGGGGCACGCTGGGTGTACCTCTGAAAGCTCAGTGCGGACACTCAGGCCTAAGGCCTTTGTGCCTGGATCACCACTTGCAATGCTGCAAGAGGAACGTCTGGGTCCGGAACCCGACGCTCGCTGAGCTCCAGAATCTAGTGGTTGAAGGCGACCACCGGGCTCACGGGACTAACCGGAGGTCGAGGGGCGCACCTCAGGCTCAGGAACAGGTACGACCACAGGGACAGGTACGACCACAACTGGTGAGGGCTGAGACGAGGCAGTCGGAGATGCTGTGCGAGGAGATGCGTGTGTGGGGGACACTGAGCTGGGGGTGACAGCGGGCAAGGCTGGCCCGGACACTGAGACAGGAGTGTTAGCCGACGTAGGGACAGGAGTGGGCTGGGCTGGGTCAGACGCTGGAGCAGGGGTGCCAGTGGACACAGGTGGTGATGCAGGAGGAGGAGTGAGAGCAGCGGTACCTGTGGAGTGTGAAACAACTCTCTGGACCTGCTCTGGACCAACGGCAATGATAGCCAGATCATCAAGTGCTGGAGATCGAGAGGGGACTCGAGCGGACACATCAGCCTGACGAGAAATGGTCGCTGGCGGAGAGGTCTCCCCCATCTGCCGAGGACCCTCACAGGAAGGGACATGAGCCGCAGAGAGGGCTGTGATCGAAGTCAGATCACGGTAGGTGAGTGACTAAAAAAACAGCGCGTCACGGGACTCAATGACACGACGGCGAGTGGGGTCCCAAAAGCGCTAGGCCTTCGACCGCGGGGAGATGCCGATGAAGGCACACAAGCGACCCCGAGGGAAGACCTTGGACCCCTGCTGGTCCTCGGTGTACCATACGGAGGCCAGGGATCCCCAGACGCGTGCGAGACGAAGATCAGCACGATGGCCAAACCAGAGCTCGTACGGTGTAACATGATCCGGAAGCGGACCATGCGGGAGGCGGTTCCAGACCCAAGTCATGTAGGCGAAGCCCTCGAATGCGAAGGACTCCGAGAGACCGCACTCAGACTGCATGGCGCGGACCGCATCCTCCATGGTGTGGTTCCAGCGCTCAGATACACCGTTTTGCTGTGGGGTAGCAGGAGCGGAGACCTGGTGAAAAATGTCGTGCTCAGCAAAGAAGGAGTCCATCTCGCCGAGGAACTCGCCGCCGCTATCCGAGCGAAAGGTATGTAGCATGTGGCGAGACTGACGCTCAGCCATCACGAGCCAGAGCCGAACCGAAAGGGCGGCTTCGCTCTTCTGACGCAGACTGTAGACCCACGGCATCCAGGTGAAGTCATCAGTCAGCGTCAGAACATACCGGCCCCTCTCGGACAGCGACTCGACCGGGAGAGGACCGAGCAGGTCCGAGTGGACCAACTCGAGGGGCCTCAGCGCTCAGGAACGCAAATCAGGGTAAGTGCACCGGTGCATCTTTCCCTGAGCGCAAAAAAGGCTGTCGGTCTTGGGTGGCTTCTCGAAAGAAGCCACGTCAAGACCAAGAGCGGGTTGTGTCCGGATGAGTTTCGACACAGTGTCGGAGCCCACGTGACACAGACGTCGGTGAAGCAACCGTTGGTGTTCCGGGGATAGAACAACAGTGACAAAAATGCGACCAGAGGAGGAGGGAGAGCAAGGGGAGGAGGGCCGAGCAATGCGGTACAAATCATCTACGAATGAAGCACGCAGGACAATGCTACGGGTGTCAAGAGCAGTCACAGTCGCTGAATCAGCGGTATGCTCAACGGAGAGACCCATCAGAGTGCAGGCACGCACAGACAGCAGACTGAGCTCAAGATCAGGCAC
>SZWC01007221.1:11245-23443 GCA_023375785.1 Penium margaritaceum | reverse complement strand
ACAACCAATCGTGCTTGCTCGGCATCACCCAGGTCGTGCCGACGCTATGGAAGAAAGCTCAAGCGCGCGCGCCGCGATTTGGAAAGGGCAGATGAACGAGACCGTGTTTGTGAACACATGAACGGAAAATGGCGAGGTGGACCACGAACGGCTAAACTCCAAGAAACCCCCATTTTCGGCCGACCATCTTCGACAAACCCCCATTCTGAGGATTGTTCATTCATTACCCCCATTCAAAAACCATATCACTACATCTCCTCGATTTTTCATTAATTATCCAGCTAGTCCCAATTTTCCGAATTATCACAACATTGCTCATATTAATTTAATCAAATGTCAAGGCTTAAGGTTTTGGGATGTCAACATGGGAAATGTTACACCGAACGGAGCGTAGATGGTGAAAAGGTAGAAGTTTCAAGGCACAACACGATCTAGAATTTGGGTCACATGAGAAATTTATTATTCGCGGTAAGTGTACTTCGATGACAAGTGTCGAAATGATCGAACATATATGTACAAGTGTCAAGTTACGAATGAAGCATAGCCCGAGTCGTTGGATCGATTGTCGAGCGACGCGTGCGGAGTCGCATCGTGAGTGATCGGATTCGAGAAGGTCCGTCAAGAAGTTGGTGGTCTTCAAGAATCAACGGTGAAGATGCGAGATGCATCTTTATAAATCCATATTTGTCTCGCTGCGTCGAGAAGTCGGCCAAAAGATCGTAATACTTCTGTTCGTGGTTCCGCTGGACTGATCAAAGCAGTCGGAAGGTTCAGAATTATCCACTAAGGACGCGGCAGTTGGCCAATTTGCCCTCGGCTGTTGGAGCAAATATTGCAGTTCTTGCAATGCGATGGGTTGTTTGTGTAATAACAGAAATGCCCATTCAGAAAGATAGGGACTCGTGTACGTCTGGTACGTAACAAGAGAGGGGGTTGCGCAACGTCATCACTTGTGTGTTAAGCATCACCAAACAAACGGGATGGTCCATCGTCGACGGTCCTTGCTTTTCAGTCTCAACCGAAAAAAAAAAAAAAAAAAACGATCCAACGGTCTATTAAGACTGTTCCCCACCACCTAGATAAAAGTGATGATGTGTCATCCGCATCCGGCTAGCGCAGAAGTCGCTGGTAGACTTTCTCTTGGTCTGTATGTACAAAAGGAAAATGTTCATTCCCTCTAAGTTTAATCCAAGACAGTATTTCCATCCTATTCGCCTTTGGTCCGCGGTCCTTGCTGCCTCATCTCCGCTCTACCCATTCTTCGCTCGCCCACTCTTCGCCATCCAATCTCAGCCCTCCCTCACGTCCCTTCACTCCTCCACTCTTGCTCTTCCACTCAGCTCTGCATATCAAATCAAGGCTTCTCCTCTTACATTAACATTCTCTCGATGTGCTCTTGTCTACTCTTATCTCTAGCAATCTACCTCGGCTCATGCTCATTCTCCCATTTCATTTCCGACTAACTCCTCAAGTTCTCACGATTCTCCGCTTCCGTCATGCTTATTTGCTTCCGCATTTTCGGTTGCTTCTGCATGCTTTTGTTGCTCCACTTTCACAGTAATTCTGGCATGCTATCAGAGCTTCAAGCAACAGCGCCTAGTGTTCGCTGACCATGTCATCACTTCGCCGCTCTCATCGCTGCCCTCCAGTATGAGCATCTCCTCAGCCTCTGTCTATCGCCACTTATGCCACCTACATCATCTCTTCCACTATAATCTCTGCTCCCATCTTTGCACCTATAATGATTGACCAAAGGACTATGTACCTCCTTGCACCCATTCACCCGCACGTGGTGGTTCATGTCCTTTGTCCTCAACGCACCTACTTGTCTACTCGCCTACCGCTTCATCAGCAGCTAACGTGAACATTATCGCCTCCTCTTCCTCCTCCAGCCTCGGCGGTGCTCATCGCAGTGACTATGTCTTGAATGCGAACAAACACCCACGACAACTTCCGGCCTCCTCCACCACCAACAGCTAAGAGCAACATCCGAGATGCTCTCTGCCGCTGTCTTCAATAAAGCATCATACCACATCCTGCTCTCTACGCCTTTCTCCCTGCATTTTCGTTCTCTAGCACCTTCAAAAGCCAAATTCCTTATTTTTTCTTATCATCCGTCACCTCTGCCGGATGTGATCGCGTAGCACGTTCACTGCTCTGTCGTTACCTCCACGTCGCGTAGTGTCCTCAATGATCCCTTCACCTCCAGCCGACGCATCTCCCCTGCTTCACTTCATCTACATCAATCTTATCTCTACCGTCCCTGCCACCTCCTCATCGTGTCATCCTCTCAAGCCGCCCTCTCACATTGGCCCTCTGCCTCGAAGCGTTTTCCCTCCCTCCTCCTCCTACGACAGTCTCCTCCATCCTTAGCGTTCTCATCAGCTTCATCTATTCCGTTAGCCACATCTGCTACCTCCTCTTCAGCATCCTCATCATCTTGAGCATCAGTCTTTATCAATTTCAGCATCAATGTTTATCATCTTGAGCCTCTATCACTTCTTCATCCTTATCAGCCATCATCATCTTCATCATCGTCTTCATCTTTACCTTCGCTCATCATCAATCAGCACACATGGTTTCACCCCTGCACCTAGTTCATCAATCAATCCTCCTCCGCAATCAATCATCGTCTTCTCTGCTCTGCACTTGGTTCTGCCTGCTCCAACTCCTAATTCTGAGAGGACCTGCACCCACGCCGTCCCATGAGTAGCACACGAGGTTCGCTCCTACACCCAAATTTCATCATCAGCTGTTCTCCTCCGTAGCATCATCATGATCATCTGCACCCACCATGAGGATCTACATGAGCAAGCTGTCAGTTTTGTAGCAGCCTGCATCCAAGCCTTTTTGTAGATTTCTCATAGTGCGCTGGCTCTCGCCTTCCCCTTGCCACATCTCTACTCCTCTAACTTATTCGTGCACGTGGCTTGCCCCTGCACCCACACTCCTTGTTCTCATCAAAATCATTTTCTGTGAGCTGTTTTCTGCCATCAATTTCTCTTTCCAGAAATGGATCCGGCCGGTCAACCAAACATCTCATGGCAAGTTGCGGCCAAAGCCCGTCATCATCACTTCGTGCACGCAGTTTTCCCCTGCACCCAAAACTCATCATCATCATGATCATGATCATCATCATCATCATTATCATCATCATCATTCCTCCACCAAACTCATCAGTTCCCTCCACGTACCGTCCTGACCCACAATGTCATCTGCAAGTCTCGTATTGACTCAAGTAGAAATGAAGTGAGTGGTTGACAAGCATCGGACACCCAACACCACCTCATGGATTGCGTCCTACATAGCTCAGAGAACGTAAAACTAGGACGATAGGATTTTGCGAAGCTCAAAACCAAAAGGTTTGGACCGTTCACGACTGAAGAGATACAAACGCATGTCATTTCCAAGCTCCACCTTCCGGACAACATGGCTATCCCCCAAGTCTTACACATTTGCCGATTTGAAATCTAGCGGGATAGTAGCGACTTCCTTTGAATCATGTATGTACATGTGTCACCGTCCTTTTGGTGGATGAGGAGCCAAAATATGCAGTTGAGAACAAGTAGCAAGTTATCATGTCAAGTGGCAAGGCTATGACGCTTTGCACAACTACTTGGAACCCTCAGAAAACAATGAGACATTGATGACTAGATCAAGGGCTCTTATACACACCATTGACCTAAGTCTGGCAATGCGGCAAGACATTGCTCGGAGAAGTGTTGCGTTGCTGACGTACACTAGTCCCTGAACTGCGCTCGTGGAAATTGTGATCCTTACATTCGTGGCCCACTACTCGTCGGCCTCTAGACTTTTATGCCATTCAGCTAATGGGATTTTGGCCAATCGTCCCGACGTCCCGTGTTCCATTCTAGAGGGCCTTGAAGGAATCAACCATTTCCAAGAGGTTTCCATGGCATTATCGCAAATCAAATCAACTTTTATCGACCTTTCCGTACTGTTTGGTCTACTTCACGATGGCACTAGACCTTTACAAAGGCGCACCTCAACATCCTCCAAACTCCCCACATTCTCTCAAAAGTCTCTTGAAGAAGCCTCTCACAAGACGACTTCACACATGTGACTTGAATCAATCGTCCAAGACCTCAATTATGTCTCATGATTTATGCCGCTATTGTTGCCTCTATGACTTCTGCTTCTTCACCATCTATGTTAAACTCAGCCTAACAAGATGTAGGAAATCGGGTTCCTTCAATTAAACTAGTTGATATTGTTACGTTGAGCGCACCGCAGATGGTTCACAAGGATGAGGTGCAGAGCAGTAGATGATGCAAGGAATTGGAATAATTGGATAGTTTGTATTAAACAGTGAGTGTACTTCGATGACAAGTGTCCAACAAGTGGAGCGCATGTATACAATGAAAAGAATCACAATAAGGCATATGTTGGGCCTTGGGTGCTCGAGCCAAGCGACTCGTATAATACCACGTCGAGAGTGGTCACTTTGGGAAACTCCGCCGAGAAGTTGGGGGGATTAGAGAATAACGAGGTGTGATTTTATAGAAGTCCAACGCCATCGAGAAGTTGATGCAATAGTTCAAAACATCGATACGGTGTGCAAAAATTTTGTGGACCATTCAAAAAAGTTGTCGAACTTTTTCGGCAACTGGTGTTTGGTTTAGGGTTTATGGTTTATGGTTTCGTAATTCTATCCATCGAGTTTGTGGACGGCTCGGATGTGGCTGAGTCTCGAGATATTTGAGCGCATGATGGTCGGTGCGGATGATGCATCGCCAGCATACCAAACAGCACTGTCACGTTTTGAATGCGTGCACATTTTCAAGCATGTTATCTTTTGCAACGCGTAGTTAATCTCCAACCCACTTAGCCACTTAGCTTTTGCAACATGGAAGCTACCGGTTCTCGAGCGTCGTTGTCTTGAAGGAGAACGGCTCAGATTGCTTGATCAGACGTGTCGGTGGCCATGAAGTGGTCCACCTTTGGATCCGTAGATTAGGGTTGGCTCCAATGTCAGAGCGTTTCTCAAACAGTTAGACACTTCTTTTTTGTTGTCTTTTCAATTCCAATCGGTGGTTTATAAGTGAGACCGAAGAGAAGCGCTGACACCCAGGCATAGTCTTTCATGAATGAACATTAGTAGGTGTAGAATTCTAGGAATACTTGGACATCCCAAACATTGGTCGATGTCGACCAATCAACAACTTTCTCCACCTTTTTTCGGTCCATGGTGATCCGTCCGCCGCCAACGTTGTGGCCCAAAACCTCTATCAAATGATGAAAATCAAAGTCACATTTTGAGATTTTTTGAAAAATAATATCTTTGTAATATCTCGAGCACTTTCCATAGATGTCCATTCTGCTCCTCCGGAATATGCCAGTTCACCAAAATGTTGTCGAGATACACGGTGATAGAGTCATTGAGGTACGGAAAAAAAATGTTGTTCATTGCCACCATTAATGGCGCAAGGGCATTTGTGATTCCAACCGGCATAATCATGAACTTGAAGTGCCTACATCTGGTATGGAATGCCATCTTTTAGATGTCCTTCTCAGATACGCGAATATGATGATAGCTGTTACGTAGGTCGATTTTGGTGAAGTTTAGGCCCCGCGGAGTTGGTCAAAAAGTTGTCACGCACATCCGCATCTTTCCAGATTTCTTTTTCATAAAAAGTTCAAGTGTCGCGTAGGGGGACATGGAGGGTCTGATGAATCCCTGACCGAGCATCTTGTCCTATTGCTTCTTGAGATTGGTCAGCTCATAGTCCCTCATACAACAGGAATCCTTTGCCGTTTGTCTGTTTCCTCCCTTCAAGTATATGTGGTGATTGACATTTCATTGCAAAGGTAGCTATCGAGGTAGCTTTTTGGGAAAAAATACCTTGAACACCATAAACAGTGATAAAAACTCCTCCAGAACGGCTTTGAACTTTTCAGGTGTTGAGGCCAATGTGGTCGCCTTGGCTACTCCAATATGTTGCACTTTCACTGTCTCCATGTAGACGAGCCACGCTTGAGCTCCGTGTCGCAGATATATTTTGGCCACATCCAAAGATATTGGTTGGAATTTTGTGATGGTTGCAATTTCCCGTGCTGCTCCCACCTCTACTACTTCCCGTACCTGCCACTGCATCATGGTTCGCTCGACGAGAGGTAAAACTTGTTTTCTACCGTTAACACTGACGTAGATCGATGTGCTATTCCAGTGCACCTACGGATTGTGCTTGTATAGAAGATTTCATCCATTTCATGGTCGCTCGATGGACAAGTTCTCTAGAGCGTTGTGTCATGACGATATCCGGCTTGCATTCACAGAGGGTCACGAAGTCGAAAGATCTGTATTCTTCCATGGAAAAAATTCCTTAAAAAACCCTTGGTCTGGTTTGCAAACCAAGCTTGCAAACCATTTCCTTGCTTACAAAACGATGAGAAGCTCCTCCATCCAGTAGTGTCCATACCATTATGTAAACTTTAAAACCCCTCGGTTGAACCCATAGCAGTATCACCCATTGGTCGTCCTTCTGTCCCTTGTGGAACCCTTGTCGCGATCTCAGGATTCCTCGTATGGGGCAATGTGAGCCGCTAAGATGGGCGATCGCTTGGTGCAGTTGTTTTTTGCCGGACATGAGCTTAGTCATCTACTCCTAACCTTTGTCGTTTCCCGACACCTTAGTTTTTCTCCACGGGTCTCTCCCTTGTTGGGCCTGCTCCTGCCGTTTCTGACAGTTGTATGAGATGTCTCCCAACTTCCCACAAGTCCAGCACAGTCTTTTATCGCGTTGATCGATGGTGTCAATCTCCACTGGAGATGATGTTTTTATCAACAGCAATTTCCCTTGGCAAAGATAGGAATTGTATCTTTGGATTTGCCTGCCGTTGGATTCCTACATCCAAGCATTGCAGTTAGTTTTTTTTATACGATCTGCTATTGCAATCATTCTCAAAAGATTGTCTTGGATACCGAATATGGCGATTGCTTGTCAAATATCTCGCTCGATGCCATTTTTGTAGCAGAAACATAGTTTTTCAGAAGCGAGGTTGCTACTAGTGATGATCTCACAAAACGTGGGGTGTACTCTATCACGCTACACTATTGATGCAGCCGTTGAAGTCTAGAATGGGTGAGGGTGGCATCAAGGAAGCATGCCATGTCAGATTAATCTGCTCGAGAGTTAGACCGCTTGTGGTTGACAATGATGCGAGCGGTCGTGTGACCTGTTGATCCTGCTCCGCTGGTCTCCTAGTCTTTAGATCAGATCACAAGCGCAAAGCCGTGCCACGCAAAAATGAGGCCGCGAGGTCAATTTTTTTTTTATCGTTGTTGACCCCAACAGTATTCAGATACACCTCCAAAGTCATCAGCCACATCCTAGCAGTCGGTCCTTTGGATTTTGCATGATCACATGGCTAAGAGAGTGCCCGTCGGATGTAGGGTTCTCTCGAGAGTTGAATATTCATCTCGGTGAGAAGCTTTTCACGTATAGAGGAAATGCAAAGCTCCTCCACTACCACGCTGCGTTGTTGACGAACATGGGTATTGAGTTCTCGAGTCCTAGAAAGTTTTGGTATAAATCTTCCTTGATGCCAACTTGTTGGCCAGTTCCTCCCATTGCTACATGTGTCATCTTTACGGGCAACGGCGGGGACAGCTGGTTTGCCAAGCCCAAAGGGTCCGTCATCGTGCTGGCCGTCGGGATTGTCGGTTGTAACAAGCTGACATGGTAGGTGGATAGTCGGGTAGAGAAAGTCCTGAGAATGGAATGGTTGGCCTCAACGGCTCAACGAGCGGGTAAAATCACACAGGGTGCGCGTGGGAGCGCGACACATCGACCAATGTATCGACATAGGGTAGGATAGTGTAGTGTATTTTCCTGCTATGCTGATGTCATCGGGTGGACCTGGACGGTACATCCTCTTCCATTATAGCTTATTACTAACCAATCAGTGGAAGGAGAAATCCCAATCCAGTGAATATTAATGTTTGGGATAATGCGTGACTTACCCAGATTTCCTTTTGTTGATGTGTAAAGTACCCAGTTGGTACTTTATGGTCAGTTGTATCCAAGGAGTATAGACCTATTTTGTACCACAACTAGGGCATTGTATTACATTTCTCCCCCTTCTAGTTACAAATTTTCCTCAGTTTGCAAAGGGAAGAGGTTCACCCATCAAACTAACCACATATGGAAAGCATAAACAGTGAGTGAAACTTCAAGATGTCTCTTACGTCCATAGGAAGATGTGTGAAACATGCAATGCGAGCACATGGCATTTCCTAATTCATGTATCAGTATTGCATGCCCATCTTTCTTGTGGTGCAAGGATTCTTGTGCATGTGTCGGCTTGATGCCGAAGCAAGGCTTTACAACACAACGACCCAAAAGAGGGTCCAGCTACATGTGGCTTCGATGCTTGAAGATTTAACAAAGCTTTGTTCATTGATTTTTGTGTGGCATTGTGCAGATTATTCTGACATAGCAACAACAACATCCATGCTTGAGCATGGAATTTTCATGTTGGATGTTATAGAGAAGGATGTGAGATGGAAAACAAATTTCCTCGTGGACTTTGCGGGTGTTCAGCCTTGGGATTGCAGCGACGCGTCCTCCCCTTTTTGCTGAGGAGCGTCCTTGCAACAAGTGTCTAGGAAGATACTCGTAGGGCCATAACAATGTGCTACCATTCCGGAAGGAAATGTCTCTAAGGCTTACGTCAAGGTGGTACCTTTGGGGTTTTGGTAAACCAAACTAAATCTCATCCTCCACAAGGGTTTAAACCAAGGAAACCCAAGGGAAAGTTCATATGTGGTCGGGTGCACATGTGGCAATCATAGCCAGTTCAGTTGGATTGGCTCGACAACAATTCCTAATTTCATTCTTGGCTCAAAGCGTGACATGGTGGCCTGTGATGGCGTCATGTTACATGCATGAACATGCCACGTGATGATGTTCGCAAATGAAGTAAGTATTGTAGAAGGCATGGTCTTGCATTGTATGGGACATTGCCAAACTTGTTCGATGTATGACGTTGTCACAACAAAAGTCTTCCAGCACACATGTCTACCATGATGTGATGATGGATGAGACTATCATTTGGTAGCACGGAGACCTAGACGGGAGGCACCTCAAGCCTGCCGTCCCCGCACTCAAAGGATGAGTATATACGATTGGATACCGTGTGATCAAGGATTTTCCACCATATGGAGGTAACCCTGGATATTGTGACTTACTTGGACACAAAAAACTCAAATTCTTAGACCGGAAGGATGCACATCACATGTTACAAAAGTTCAAAGAGCACAATTGAAAGTAATGCGGTGGGTTGGACCCAAAAATCCAATGTTGTGGTTGTTGAAAGAGTGGATGAAGGAAATGCCACATGTATTTGTTTAGTTATCCTTTGCACAATTACTTTGAATTACCGGGACACATGAGTAGCATGACTGAATGTGTGGAATGGGTCATTCCCGTGAAAGTTGGGAGCTTCAAGTATGATCACCTCAGGAAGGTGTTAAAACTCGGATAAATCGAGCAATGTCATCTCTCTCCAACTTCAACTTGCCACTGATGCATCCCATTCTTGCTGGGGTGAAAAGAAGTTGGACTGTTGTGTACCTTGGAATGGGTTATGCAATACGCGTACGATACTAAGGCATGTACACAGTACGTGTCGGTCCTTAAAGGAGCACGCACGCATGAAGGGATGCTCTTGTGCTTGTTGGAACATCCGGAAGATGTTCAAGGAGAAGCATTAGAGAGCATTTGTACCAAAGTACATGTTTCCAATGTATGAATAATTGATCATTGCTTATTGCCTTTGAAGGCTACATCTGGTGCTTTGAGTCACTCTAGGTTGTTTCCAGCCAACGATGAACACTAGTGTGTGCTCATGGGTAGGTCATGTCACCATGATTTTTACGAATCATTTTGTCCAATGAGAATCCCAATGGAATTCAGATAGTGCTCTACAGATGAACAACAACCAGAATGGATCGGCAAGGAATCTAGCACCGCATATTCGAAAAAATCACATATCATCAAGATAATGACTTGATTGCTTTTGCTATGCATAGAAGAATGAGGGGATATGTGTGGTTTCAAATCTGCCACCACACTAGCTCAAAAGCGAGCTGCGATGATTTAGATGTTGGATGGATGGCACCGCCAATAGAGGTGTCATTTAAGATAATGTGCAGGTGGTTGGGCGATGCTAGGTTTTACCTTGCCATGTCTATGGCGGGCATGAGCATCCTTGGTGCATTTTGAGTATTGAGACAAAGCCATGATGGTTTGTTTCATCGATTGCAGCATGCTCATACATCATCCTCTCGCACCCTAGCCGTAGAGTAGAAGATCGAGGATCATGGAGCACCTGACAGGCATAGTGTTGCTCTACATGATTCATCCAACATCGACCTTTGTGACAGGGTGGCCTGTGTCACAATGTGAGTATAGATCCCTCTTAGGTTTTTCAACCATGTTGTCTACATACTCGTAAACATGGGTTGATATTCGGCCATGTTGACCATGAAGTAGAATGTGGACTCCATCACGGTAAGAGAAACCCTCACTGTGGAGACGAGGTGGAAGGTGTCCTCCTTGTACCATAAACCTTTGTGTATATGGTCGTGAAGAAATTCCATGACACGTTCAACAATGTCCTTCATACATGTATATTAGCATGGATCAAACAGAGAGAAATCATGGAGATACAACCATGTCTTGCTATGCCATGTACAGCATTTTCTAACGGAGCATGTTAATGTGTTTTTCCAGTTGACGGACATGCTCGTCACCAAACACCTTGTTGTTGTCCAGCCAGTTGGCCTTGTGCCGTATCCGTGTTAAAGGATGATTTCCTCTTGGATAGAAGTGAACACAGGATGGACGAGTACCCAAGCCACATGTCGGGTATTTGATGCCATGGATATGTGAGTTGACGTATTATCAAGAAATAAATATGGCCAGTTGCATCGCCATTGGTATGGCTAACGTATAACATGTCCCACATTCGTTGTGTACATTGTACATGTAGGTCGTAGACAGAGAGGTAGGTAATGCACATGGCCTGAAGAGTGTCAATTCATGACATTCCTTCAATTGTGAGGGCTCCCTATTGCATGTGTCACGTATCACAAGCTTAGAGCTTCATGGGCCAATGTCGTGTACACTTGAATGTGCTATGATGAGCAACATGCATTCTGACCTATTGCCTTGTCATTACCGACATGCATTGATCATTGCCGTTCATCATCTTGCAATACATGACTCAACACGAAGAGCTCTTTCTACTACAATAGAGACTCAGAAAATGCCTTCCAAAGTCGCTTTATGTTGTACTTCATGCGGCGTGAGTCTGTGCCTGAGCACATAAACTTCATGTAACCAAGCCATGCACTTTGACGTACGTCAAGGATGCTCGGTGCATGAGTCAACCCTTAGAGTTGATGTGCAAGACACCATAGATGGATGGGTTCTTTACCATTGATTATTTACCATTGTAAAGAATCAACGCCTCCATAAGCACAATTCAGAATCTCCAAAGTTAGAGACGTGTCTAGGGTACAAGTACTGCCCCTGACTTGTACCCCAATGGTGTTACCCTCATTGGCCAGATGATTAACCATTTGGCTACCGTGGTGTGGCCTATGCAAGGTTTTTTTCTTTAGATGGCGCCTCCTTAGCTTGCTCCAAAATGCCATGACAAGGCCTGGGTGATTCGAAAGCGCCAAACTTTGTTTTGCAACAATGGGACGTCGCGTCTACCCTAGTGAGCAAGGAGCTTTATGGCTTCGGGACCGTCCAGTTTTCACGCAAGGTCGTTACGCTCCTGTCGAGCGCCGTCAAAGCGTGCCATGACGTTTTCATGCCATGGCATGGTGGCTCGCGACTTACACTTGGCCTCGTGGCTCGGATGCCATGGTAACGAGCTGACGTTGTAGTTAGGTAGGCGAGTACAGAAAGCCCTTCTGAATGGAATGGTTGGCCTCGATGGCTAGACCGGTGGGCACAATCCCACAAGGTGCGGGAGCGTGACTAACTGACCAACATATCGTCATGGGGTAGGAAGGTGCAAGATGTTTTCTTGCTATGTTGATGTCATCGCATGCACCTGGAGGATACATCCTCTTCCACTACATCTAACTACTAACCAATCAGCAGAAGGGGAAATGCTGACTTGACATATATATATATATATATATATATATATATATGT
>SZWC01007220.1:103835-123505 GCA_023375785.1 Penium margaritaceum | reverse complement strand
ATAGACATAGACATAGATATAGATATAGATATAGATATAGATTGGTGAAAATTCATAAGTTTGGTGTATATCGTACATGAAGATGCTCGTGTCTCACTATGCACATTACGGGTCTCCAATATTAAGTGCACAATCGCATGGGGATGACTCGAAAGAGTGATGTGGAGTGATAAACTTTCGCGGTTTTTTTTTTTTTCTGTTGTATTGTTGAAAGACAGCCATTTTATTCTTAATTCCTTGAAATGTTGTGTTATCGCTTATTTCATAACTATTTTTGAGCCCTCAGTCCGAGATTAAGTGTGGGAATGTGTCGGCTTTCACAAGAACCGGCAGTTGTACGAAGATCGATTGGTGATTATTTTCTTGCTAGAACTTCTTCATAGCTGTACGATGATATGTGACGGCAGAGATTGAATATATGTCAACGATCGAAGGGTGCGAAAGGCTTTGCTTCATTGCAGTCGCAGCTAAAAAGTTGTGCGCATCTGAGCTTTGCGACCGAAGTTGCGAAACCTCGTTTCACATTTCTGTTCAAAGAGTCCCGCTCGTCGGTGAATGTCGTCGGTCGCATGTTCACCTAGCCGGCCAAAGTCACGGCTGAACGCTGGAAAAATCCGTTATCAGGATCTTGTCGTGCCTCGTTACCGCGCAAGTTGGACCACATGGACATCTGGCTTCGCATTCAAAATTTGATGCACATTTCGTGTTCGGCACCGACAGTCATCTAGACGAATCTCTATCGGTCAGACTGATATCTGGAAGCGGACGTTCACGCCGCATCCCCGACGTCGAGTGCTTCAAGATTGGCTGTGGCTAAGAAGGGTGAGTGGGCGAGGCAGTCTCATCTATTTACTTTGTGACGTCATCTCCCGAGGATCATGGAAATTCCGCTCGTCGAAAGGGGATGAAATTCGTCCGTTCACCCTTGTCTAGTTCGCTATTTTTCCGCAATCGCCGAAGTCTGGTAGAATGGATGCGATGATTCGGATAAACTCCATGGTGAAGTGGGTGTCCTCCGATCACTTCCGCTTCAACCACGCCAACCCATCCACGATTGGAGTGAATGAATAAGGATGTGAGTGAATTTTCACTCCTGTTTTTCACCTCTTTTCAGCCACGGCCGATGTGCCGAGGCAGGAAAATCGCGAATATGCTCGAGTGGTTTTGCCCACCCACTTCTTGATTCACCCACCCACTTTGTGGATGGCTTCTGGTGGATGCCTGCAAAGTGGGTGGTGGACATGTGTTCCACCGAGGCGGGCACATTGAAAAGCTGGTCTAACGTGAAAATTTTACCATTAGGGCCCGTTCCACCTACCACAGCCAACATTTCTTTATAGCACATCGCAACCGTCGATGAGGAGCATGGCATCACATTCTACGCACTATCCACGACGCACGCATTGTGATGGAGATAGTTAATCTACGGCAAATATTTTGCATCTCCAATCTTTATTGTACAATGTCATTGGCCGGAAGCACCGGACTTCATCCTTTCACTTCTTTCCTCCCGATTGTGGAGGTCGCACAAAGGAGGTCCTCGATATCTAAAGCATAGAAATGGAGTGAACGATGCGGCCACCGGCAGCGAGCTAGGCTTTCGTCGCTCACGTCCAAATCCGTGCGGAGAAGGGCATAGGAGGGTTCGATTGGGTATCCGAACATGCAAGAAGACAAAAAGCCGCGACGTCCACTTACGGTGCGCCTGGTAGTCGTTGGTTTCTGTGGTTGGCTGAACTCAACCACGGAAACCAACGAAATCGGAGGCTTCGACGTTGCTGCATTGGAGAGCGTGGTTGGGATCTGCAATTTTCAGTCATAGCGACAAACTAGGGTTTTGTTTCGGAAGTGTCGTATCGAATTCTTATTTACAGTCTTAGTGAAAATCGCAGGTTTCTATGCAGCCGCTCGTTGAACATAGCTGTTTGAACGTCACTACGACATTTGAAGTCGAGCCACTTGTAGTTTTAACAATGCACTCCTCCCGATAATGTTTTCTCGTGCAATGTTTGCAGGTTTTGCATTTTGGACCACAGTCCACCAGTTTAAGATTGCAGATTGCAAGCATACGAGACCTCTCCCAAAATAAGCCCTAGGGTGAAGGCGAAGGGTTGGGGCGACGGCCGGCGGAACGGGATATCTACGACGGGTTAGGGTGACGACCAGTTGAACGGGTAGCGAGGAAGGAGCGAGGATGAAGAAAACGCAATAATAGCAGGGTTTTGAAAAGGGCACGCAAAAGCATCAAATTTCTGGCGAGGCACGAAAAAATGTCACAATTTTTGCAGGGCACACAAAAATGTCATTTTTTCTAAGGGGCACACAAAAATGTCACTTTTTTGGAGGGGCACGCAAAAATGTCACATTTTCGAAGGGGCACATTGAAATGTCCAAAAAAGACCTTGTCACTTTCCAGAGGGGCACACAAAAATGTCACATTTGATATGCTTACGCCACATCATCATCAGGTTCATCGATGTACATTTTTCTAATATTAATCAATTTTTTTCTTTCTCTCACTCTAAAAAGTAGACGACTGATTCATTTGCGAAGATAGAAGATAACTATTAAATATTCTCACAAGAAGAAACAGTACCCAAACTGTGAGTCCTATTCTTTGTCGCTCTCTTAAACATGTTCTGTTCAACCTTCGCTACCGTTTCCTTGTTTCTAAATATAAAAAAATAGCATGGTTTCTTAAAGGGCACACAAAAATGTCACTTTTCAGATATGCACACAAAAATGTCACCTTTTTCAAAGAGACACAAAAAGGTCAATTTTTGGGTACACAAATCAACGTTATTTCAAAACATATTCCTCGTTATCATTTCCAACACTTGGGTTGAATCAATGCTTCTCACTCACTTAAAAGAGTGTCCCTATTAACGATTAAAATTTCACTGAGCACACATTTTTAAATAGCTTGTGAGGGGAATATCTTCCTTGTACGTAATCGTACATGGCTATTCAAAATGTTATAATGGTGGCACAAATAGGGTTAAATTTATGCAAAATTCCTTGCATTCCTGCCGACACTTCACCATCACATGTTGCTAACACTCCCATACCCTTATGAAGGGTATGGGAGTATTAAGGAATTTCACATAAAATTTTCCCCTATGTGTGCCACCATAATAGTATTTTGAATAGTCGTGTACGATTACGTGCAAGGAAGATATTCCCCTCACAAGCTAGATAAAAATTTGTGCATAGTGAAATTCTAATCGTTATAGGGACACTCTTTGACGTGAGTGAGGAGCATTGATTCATCACAAGTGGTTCAAATGATAAGGAGGAATATGTCTTGAAAGTAAGGTCTTTCGTGTACCCAAAAACTCACTTTTTTGTCTCTTTAAAAAAGGTGACATTTTTGTGTGCACATATGAAAAGGGACATTTTTGTGTTCCCATTAAGAAACCATGCTATTTTTGTCTATTCAAAAACAAGGAAACAGTAGCAAAGGTTGAACACAACATTTTCAAACGAGCGACAAAGAATAGGACTCACAGCTTGGGTAGTGTTTCGTCTTGTGATAATATTTATTAGGTATCTTCTATCTTCGCAAACGAATCAGTCGTCTACTTTTTAGAGTGAGAGAAAGAACAAAAAATGATGAATAGTAGAAAAATGTACATCGATGAACCTGATGCTGATGTGGCGTAAGCACATCAAACATGACTTTTATGTCTGCCCCTTAGAAAGTGACAGGGTCGTTTTTGGACATTTCTGTGTGAACCTCCGTAAATGTGACATTTTTGCTTGCCCCTTCGAAAAAGTGACATTTTTGTGTGCCTCTATGAAAAAGTTCCATTTTTGTGTGCCTTGCAAAAAATTGTGATATTTTTGCGTGCCCCGCCAGAAATTTGACATTTTTGCGTGCCCTTTTAAAAACCCTACTATTATTGTGTTTTCTTCGAGCGAGGACCCAACCACGGTCCAACCATGGTTCAACAGTCGTTGGACCGTGTGTCGACGATCGTGCACGAGCCGAGCGAGGCTCGTAGGGACGCTTGGATAGGCCATGGTGCAAGCGATGTGCCCCATACCATTGAGAATTGCATGAGCATAGGCTTGCGGCTGCTCAGGACGAGATGGGGGCAAACGGACGGCGGATACAGGCGAGCACGGCCAGCACATGTGCTGGATGATACATGTGTCATACATCCCATGTGCTGAGCTGAAAACATGTGGTTTAAAAAAGTAAAAACAGGTTTCCACGTGAAAAAATCGATATTCCAACCATGGGACTCAACCAAACAGCCGCAGGTTGAAGATATTCGACCAACCATGGAAACCAACAACCACCAGGCGCACCCTTAGGCGACAGGACGTTTTCCACGTCCGGTCCCATGTTTGTCGCACTTGCTCTGACTTCGTGCGAAGAGTCCATCCGCTTTTAGAGTTTAACGCGTGCACAGGAAAATAGGGACCACGCGGTCATCAGGATAGAAAGCAAAGTGGTTAAAGCGCCGCAGGTTCGCCTACTTTTCCGGCACTGAATTTCCGGTAGAGCCAGAAATCACCGTGCATGGGTGCGCCTGGTTGTCGTTGAAATCTTTCGTTTGTTGAGGATTGATTTTGTGCGGCTGTTTTGTTGGGTTGTGCCTGCAAAATTCACAAGTGTATACACTAATTTTTGAAAATTCGGTTAATTTTTCGTAAGTTTCTGCGGAATTATCGTCGACTCGTCCAACAAATGTTCGCACGATGTAGGCATGCCCTAACTGCTGCATCGCATGTTCTTTTGCGACTTCAACCTTACGATCGCTATCGTCGTGTCCATCGGATCGAGAGAGAAGCGAGTGCCATGTCCGTATGGACTTCTACGCGGTATGTTCATGGCATCCTTGCAGATGCCGAAACATCCTCGTCGCCCAACGACTCCCCTGCCTGATCAACAAATGCTCAACAAATGCTGAAAAAATGGTCAACAAATGCTCAACGCACGCAACTGAGCTCCCAACAATCTCTTTGCGATTGTTGGGTTGCTCTCGCTGAAAACCATTGCCCTCAACGAAAATGTTCGCCACTTCGCGACGCTTGCCTACGATTCCGAACCCTCTCCCAACTAACGATTTTTGGTTCAGGCGAAGAACAAACTCAAGGGTTCGACGTCTAGCTCAACTTCACAGTGGAATCGAAATCAAAAACTTTAAGACCGACATGAAAACCCAACAAACTTAGGTTGGAAGGTGGGCTGTAACTTCTGATTCTGTTGAAATCGCTAGTTGGGAGCGCCCAACTAATGATTTCAGCGACGACCAGACGCACCCCATAAGCGGGTGAGTGGGATGCGCATTCCCACTCGCCGTTTGCCAGCCACGATAATGTTCGTGCCAAGTTGGAAGACCTTTCATTCTTCGATTCGAAAATCCGTCCACGGTTCCGTCCTTCCGACAATCCACACAGATAGGGTCGAAGTATACAAAAACGAAATTCTCCTACGACTGTAGCCGGGTCATTCTTTTCGTTTGGCCATGTCTTTGGAGATCATCCGAAAACTGGCCGCGGCCTCCTTTACTGTTCTAACCATATTCAAGAACGAGCCGGCTCCTCCTTTCAAATATGGCCACGAACACGGCCGACGGAAACAAGATCGAGCGAGCTAGCTATACTGACATGGGAAGCCCCATAAACACTCGGTGATCTACTAAAGCCACTAAGTAATTAATGGAACAAATATGAAACATGAAAGGTAAAATATAAACCTTCAAGCACGCTGAAAGAAGAAAAGGAATAGAATCACAACATTGGAGGAAAATAAAACTATATTGAGAATTTTAAAGGCCTTGAAAGAATTTTGAAACCTAGAATAGATGATGTTATCAAAATACACTTGCTCGGCCTTCATAAGGTTAGAAAATGAGGTAACTGAATCCTCCTCATGGATAAATTCCTAAACTTTTTACTTCAATAATTACCTTTTGGCTTATGTATTGATTTATTAATTTCCTAGACATTAATTCATCTATCTCATGGCATTTTGGCCTGCATGTAGAAAAAACATTCATACGTATCTTGTAAAGCGCCAAACATTGCAATATAAATGAAATTGTATTCTGAGATCTTGATTAACAATGAAACCAGTTTAATAAAAATGTGTCTAATATGATAATTGGCGAGATTATTCAAACTCTAAGCACATGGAGGCGCAATTAATACAGAAAATCATGATCACGTAACATTTTCCATAAGTCAATACTAATCCATGAAATGAATCATGTTAAATGTTTCGTGATCATGATTTAAGTAATAATTGTGCGTCTTTATGTGCTTAGATTTTTACATATCACGCAAATTATCATGTAATCAAATTTTGACCAACCAAAGGAGGCATATGTCACTGACCATGACCAAACAATTTCACTATGATGGGTCAACGTTCACAACTCATAACACAAGTCACAAATGGTCAGAGGAGGAAACAATGGTTTTGGAATACTAGTTATCATCTAGGTAGTACAAACACCTTAAAAGGGGAATGGAAAAATGTGGCTATCATGCACAATGACAAACCACATTAGGCATATGTCACAATCTAAGAATAATTTTTCATTTATTTTGCAATGTTTGGCGCTTTACAAGATACATATTTATATGATTATTACCTACAATAAAAACTTCCATGAGAGAGATGAATTAATCTCAGGGAAAATCATTCAGTGATACATAAGCAAATATATTATTATTTAAGTAAAACGTTTAAGAATTCATCTGAGGAAGATCAGTTACCTAATTTTCTAACCCTTAGAAGGCAGAGTAAGTGTTTTTAAATTTCCATCACCTATTCTATGTTTCAAGATACTTTGAAGGCCTTTAAGATTATCACTATGGTTTCATTCTATTATAACATTGTGACTATTTCCTTTTTTTCTAAGCATTCTTGAAGATAACGTTTTACCTTTCATGTAACATATTTGTTCCTTTCATTCTTGAGAATTGCTTTACTAGATCACCCAGTGTATACAAAGCTTGTTTTGTGAATATGGATTACTTGTGCAATCCTATTTCCTTTAGCCGTCTTCATGGCCGCATTTGAAAGGAGGAGCCTACGTAAGGGAGGCTGTAGAGTAAGGGAAATTATGGCCAAATCTAAGAACGAGGGACACATCATGGCAAATATGGATGACGACACCGAGTCGCCGTCATTTTTTGAAAGATCTTCACGGGTATGGCCAAAAACAAAATGACCCTGTACATGTGTGCAGGGGGCAACGACGAAAGGAACATTAAAAAAAAAAATGGTACAATCTACAGCCTCCAAAATTAAAGAAAACAAACCTAATACAAGAGAATGCAACGTGATCCTCCTCTTAATTCATGTAGGCTCCTAATAATAGCACCTTGATCCATAAATAAAGGAATGTGAGACAAAATCTAATATGCATACATGTATATATCAACCTTCCATACATAACTTGATTGTAAATGATTTTCTATGCATATATAATCTTAACATATTTCTCAAATCCATCAAATCTATGGCTATAAAAAACGTTTGCATTCGATTGATGCTATCCAAATTTTGCGAGTGCCATAGGCATTACATATTCTCAAGCAACATATTCCCTACTACAGGTCCAAGAGAACTCATGTCGCATTCCATTTAATGCAACATGTAACCAATTTGCAAGAATNCTTCATGGCCGCATTTGAAAGGAGGAGCCTACGTAAGGGAGGCTGTAGAGTAAGGGAAATTATGGCCAAATCTAAGAACGAGGGACACATCATGGCAAATATGGATGACGACACCGAGTCGCCGTCATTTTTTGAAAGATCTTCACGGGTATGGCCAAAAACAAAATGACCCTGTACATGTGTGCAGGGGGCAACGACGAAAGGAACATTAAAAAAAAAACAAATGGTACAATCTACAGCCTCCAAAATTAAAGAAAACAAACCTAATACAAGAGAATGCAACGTGATCCTCCTCTTAATTCATGTAGGCTCCTAATAATAGCACCTTGATCCATAAATAAAGGAATGTGAGACAAAATCTAATATGCATACATGTATATATCAACCTTCCATACATAACTTGATTGTAAATGCTTTTCTATGCATATATAATCTTAACATATTTCTCAAATCCATCAAATATATGGCTATAAAAAACGTTTGCATTCGATTGATGCTATCCAAATTTTGCGAGTGCCATAGGCATTACATATTCTCAAGCAACATATTCCCTACTACAGGTCCAAGAGAACTCATGTCGCATTCCATTTAATGCAACATGTAACCAATTTGCAAGAATTTTTAATAATGTAACAATTTCATTTTTTACTAAGTATCCCATTTCCAATAATGTTTCATATGTCAAATTCAATTTTGCAATTGACCATGGGACTACACATACATCCTTCAAAGATCTATCCTAAGAAAAGCGTGTTCATAGTTGCCCCTATATCCTTGTCTCTGGGTCACAAGGCAATGAATTAAATGAATTAATGGAAACCTAATTTGCAACATGCATCATATCCTAAAGTGCCATGTGAGACAGCCAAAAGGAAATAAAATAGAGTCTCGTTCTATTGTGGGAGGGTATATGTCATGATGGATTGCCCATTATGACACTTCCCTTATGCCAAATCCGATATATTTTAATATTTGAGCTACCTACAATTCATATGCATTCTTTTATGTACACCAATTAAAATGATGACCTAAAATCTAAATGTTTTATCATAAAAAAGTGATTTTTGAAAAGTCCAAAAAACATTTAGACATAATGAATCCATCTCCATTTCCTTTCAACCTTCATACACTGTTTTTAATAACAATTTTATCATTATGAGATGCTTGGAAAAGAGAGAGACATATTTTTCAAGATCTTTTCATCCAAAAAAATCTCCCATCATCTGAACACAAAGCATATTAATTTTTGTTATCTATGCATGCTTCCATGTAGATCTTATGGTGAACATAAAATCTTTTCTCATACTAGGAAAATGTGGTTTAAACATTTGTACATTTGACACAAGTCTTTGTGTTTCTTCATGAACAATGAAACACAAACATGTAATAAATGCATGGCTAATGCACGCTTACAACATACATCATGAGGAATGACTTACATGGTCAATCTAGAAGAATGGAATAAAGTTTTACCGAACAATTGTGATCATTCCTCTGCCTCCTTTCAAAGGGGCTTCCAAAGAACCGGGTAAGTAGGCATCCTTAGAAAAACTCGTGAAGTATAAAAATCAATTCAAATGTATTTGGACATGATTCCTTCCTAAGGGTTGTAGTCAATGTGGTACATGCACATGATTTGGTTAGTATGTGCAATCCATGACACAAATATCAACCGTTCTAGTTTCTCACAAGTTTTCACTAGAATTGAGATATTGTGAGAACTGGTCCCTAGTCACACATGCATTTTTCTTCACATACATTATTGATATCTTTGGCGTAACGGATTTACCATACTGTATGAAAACCTTTTTTCATTGAGCAGGTAGAAGATCATTGAATTGGCTTATTTATTAATTCATTTATGCTCTCTTAGATTTTTTACGGTCTCACGATGCAACCCTTTATCATTTGTTTTGCGAAAAATAGGCAAAACTTTGCAAGACAACTAGTTACTATTCTTTCAAATGCTAAATCTTTTATCATAGACAACAGATTGTGCGTGGCACGTACACATAATCCCATTTTAATTGGTGTATGTGAAAGGGAGCTACGTCACACCGCCTAACATACGTTGATCATCGCATGTCACTAGAATATGGTACTCTTGCCATCTTAAACGTCATTTGATGGTTTGAATCTCTAGACTACGATGATATAAATAAGAGTTTCAAGTAAAGAATTCAATTAAAATTAATCTATCAAACAAGTTATAAAACTTGCTTCGTGGCGTGTCAATTTTCATTTTCAACTTGTAAGATTGCTTATGTACCAATACATTCATCGGACTTCAAATTTGGTGAGCCAAAAACGAGTTCAAATCAAAGCATGTAGTCTATAAGGTAGCAAGAGCACATGCAAGCAATCCTCCTTTTTAAGCACAAGGAAAGTATGTGGCTAAGATGATATTGCAGTAATTCACCACCTTTTGTTCTCCAAAATGGACATCATGACCATATGCTCCTATCCTTAATTGAAAATCAATACCAAACTGCCTATAATGGTTAGATAAATGGGTTAAAAATGTTTTTATATCATCAATAATAATGGATTTTTGTGAGAAAAGAACCATTCTTTGGTGATTTGACATTTAATACCGGGAATGCTCTACTTTTAAGAGGAATTTATCTTGTGCCCATTCCTCACTACTTGGACAAGCAAAGAATTGCCGCAACCATGGAAGTTTAGAAGACCCAAATATTTTTAACTACCATCAAATGATGATGAATCTTCACTTGCAATTGTGATAACCAAGTGTGTGTTACATGTGTTATAGGTGGCGATTACCGTGCCTATGTTTTTAGTCATGCGGGCATAGCCAGTTTTGGAATTGGAGGTGCCTACCAGGAGCTAAGGAATGTTTTTCTTTAAAACAATTCTTAGGTTCAACAACCAAGGTTTTCTCCGCTATTACAAACTAGATTTAAGTCTCAAATCCAGGTGCATTAGAGGAATGGGTCCTACAGCTTTCAAATGCTTTAACTTGTATGCACAACAAGGCTTTGCATACTTGCTGACTTCGACTAGTCAGCAGGTGTACGATGGGACTACAGAGTACTCCGTTCTAGGCTAGGTGTAGTCAAGTTGCGTCTACATTTGTCTGGGTAGTGTGCTTTCTATTAATGAATGCATGCACGACATTGCAAAGAATCAAAGCATGCATGTATAAGTCATCAGCCACATACAAAGCCATAAGCAGAGACCTCTCTACACCAGCACAACCATGCATTACTCAAAAGTAGGAGCTAGTGAAGGGGCTACTACTCACAGGAAGGTTCCCAAGCTAAGAATATTCCCACCTACAGTCAAAAGCTTTTACAATCCTTGACAGTTGTTAACTTGCCTGTAGCTTCTATAAAAGATGGCCATCCTGGTAGTCTTCATTAAAAAACTCAGTCATCACCAAGCTTCTTGCCTACTATCAACCACACTACATACCACCAGTTCCAAACATCACCTAAGGCGAAGAATATACTAACACTTTTCTGAAGGCCCTCATAAGCTTGGAATTAGTTTCCCAACAGGGGTAGAAGGACGCCCTTGAGTAACTAATTGCCTGACTATGTAGAAGAGGTGGCCAAACTACTTCCAAGACCCAAGCTAATTTTATGGACTAGTCTTGCTAGACGTCGTCCACTTATGGGCCAGGAGCTGTGTCAAGGCATGAGAGTCCACAACTATTTTTTAGCTAGGATTTGTTCATTGTATTCTTTCTTTTACCATAGTTTTCATCAACAACAGTAATTCAGTCTAAGAATTGTCGCAGTTATAGCTTGTCACTCTATTTGTATTTGCTCTCTAAGCATAACGGTCCTAGCAGCAAGAAACCTAGCCTTTGTTGCACCCCACAAACATCAACTTGGTATCCAAAAAGGTCATTGCGGACAGTATGTAAAATCTGAGTCCTAGCTAGTGATGTTTTGGAGGAGTTGTGGAATCGTGTCACCTTTGCCAACAGGCAGTTGACGTCTTCAAGCGCCAAAGGTCGGATTTAGACTAGAAACATCAAAGGCAATGTGGATTACATGAGCAACATAGAGGTGAAAATTTCAGGTGCAAAATCTCCACCTCTTGATGAGAATTCTTTCCCACATGGTTTGCGCATGGGGTAATACTGAGGTCGCCATGTGGCAAAACGGGTAAAACGCAAGGCGGAACAAGCGCTCTTCTTGGCGAATCGCTACCAAGCAAATTCAAAGTTTATTTTACGTATGTTTGGTACTTGGAAAGCGGGTGTACCTCGCACATCACGTACCACAAATCTTGCCTCCACAACTACAAGCCTTCAAATTGATGCTTTATGATAGTCGCCAACAACAAGCAAGGGCACGTGCTTGGCAAGGGCATGATGATCCTGACAAGGTATAATGGACCACAAGTCAATTTTGGCAAAGTCCTCAACATACCTAAGATTGTCAATAGCCTCCTTGCCCTTGGCCAATTGATGAAGAGAGGAATTTACGTCATGAGTAACTTCAAGCATGTTATGCTTATACGCCATGAAGAAATTTGTTTTCCATAAGGTCAGGTCCTTCCTCATGGGATGACTAATGTGGACTTTAGTGCTCCAGCTCAAGATAAGATGGATTCCCCCTTTGCAGCAACAAGTCTACACAAATCCACAAGTGCAAATGTTGTAATGTGGCACGATAGGCTTGGCCACATCAACAAGTCGTTGAAGGAATCTATGGTAAAGAACAACCATGTCAACGGCCTCCATAACAATAAAAGTGGTAAAGGCATAATTGACTCTTGTGACGACTGCATTTGTCTCAATTTGCCACCACAAATGTTTTCTCCACCAAGAAAGTTCGACATCAACCAAAAGCTCAAACTGGTTCATATTCACATCTACAAACCACTCCCCTAAGCAACATTCTAGGGTAGAAAACATTACTTCCTCGTCTTTTTGGATGATTGCACCCGTTGTCTTTCAAGCTAGCCTCTCTAGATTAGAAATGAAGTACCAACCTCCTTCTTCAAATGGCTGGCAATGGCAGAGAGGCAGAGCAAAAGGAAGTTGCATCTCCTACACTATGATAATTCTTGCAAGTATACCAGCATGGAGTTCATGTCAGAACTTGAGCACATCGGCATCGTGAAGTAGTTCTCTAGACCATGTACCTCATAGTAGAATGGTGTAATAAAAAGGGCAAATCGCACTATTTAGGAAACATGAAAATCCATGCTGATTGGAGCGTAGTTGGACAACTCCTTATGGTTGTATGCTTTGAGGCAAGCAGTTTGGGTGCAAAATTTTGTACCGCACATGGTCTTACACGACATGAATTCATTTCAAGCATAGCACAATTACAAGTTGGACATCACCATGCTTCAGACATTTGGTTGCATAGCAATTCTTCATTTTCCAAAGGAGCATATCATAAAGCTTGCGTACAAATCATCTTAGGTCATGTTTGTTTGAAAAAGACCCAACATGAAAGGTTGGGAGTTCTACGACATTGTCACCAAATACATTATCTTAGTGGTGATGTTGTTTTTTTTAAGATATGACACGTCAAGTGTGGGAAGCCAAGCGCTCAATCAAACCAGACATCCTTGAGTAATTCCACGACTCATTTCTAGAGTTAATCATATATAAAGCAATTGACAATGATACACTCACCATGACGGATATGGATGAGACAAGTGAAGAGGCAGTGCGTGAAGGTGTGCCCTTCACGGGTGACCACGACAAAGGAATATTTGTTAATCAAGGCCATGGAAAACTCCATTCCATGGCAATGCAAGACGGTGCTCAAGCAACCAGATTAAAGAAGCACAACGCCACAATGTGACAGCAGCCCTTCATGCACCTCTTGTTGTAGTGGGTGGAAGAAGCGTAGAAGGAGGATGAAGCAGAGTGTGATGTGGTGATAACATCATGTATGCTTTATGCTGAGGATGTGAGAATACATGATGACTTTGCAAAAACACATCTAATAGCTCTACTTTCCAAGACCTCATCTACACTACTGCCTGAGCCAAAGTCACTCAAGGAAACACTCAAATGCAAGTTTATAAAAAAATGGAAAGTAAAGCTAGATTTACAATGTAATAGCCTCATGAAGAGTGGAACTTGGCAGCTAATAGAACTGCCATCCGGCTCAGGGTTAGATGGTGTGAAGTGGGTGTTCCGAATGAAGTTGAAGGGAGATGGAAGCATTCACAAATTCAAAATGCACCTTGTTGTAAAAGGGTTCTCACATGTGGAAGGCAAGGTATTCTTCTAAACTTACACACCTGTCAAACTTTACACCACAACACATATCGTGCTCGCCATTGTAGTAGTCAAAGAGTGAGAGGTGAAGTAGCTTGACGTCAAGAATGCCTTTCTACATGGAGAAATGGACATTACTATTCATATGAAGCGGAAGATTATGACGGTGTCAGTGGACGTGTGTGCAATCTTGTTTACAGCTTATACGGATTGAAGTAGAATCTTGTTCTTTGGTACCAGAAGCTGCAAATTCTCCTTTAGTCATTATACTTTCATTCATAAGCCTTCAAAGACAATTTATTTCTTCATTGTCAGGCTGTGGACAAGCATCTTAACTTATATATCCTTGTCTACATCATTGATATCCTACTTGTTAGCCCATTGCCAAACTTGATCCGCGTAACTACTTGTGCAATGGCACAAGAGTTTGAAGTGACCTTGATGCCAAGCTTTGAATACTATCTTGGCATGAACATTAAATGCAACCACTCCGAACGCACGCTCAAGCTGTCTCAGCAATCTTACACTACCAAAGTCTTTAAACAATTCGACGTGCCTCATCGTTGCGTTCCATCTCCCCTAACGCATTAGCAGTTGATCCATCATGGACAAAGGGGGAGAAGTAAGACAAACTATCATAGTAGAGTTGGTTCTCTCATGCATGATGCAAGCTGCACTTGACATGACGTGTTGTTTGCAATGAGCAACTGAGCACGTGGGAGTGAGACGCATAGTAAAAGGGCTTCCAAGGAACTTGATCGTGCACTCGGGTACTGCCGATCTACAACTAACATTGGTTTTTTGTTTGGCTTGTTAAGCGACCTGGATCTGAGTCTTATGTTGATGTAGATTTCACCGGTACATTGGAGGACTGCCTCATCAACACATGATTCTTTTTCTCCTTCTCGGAAAAACTATTTTCTGGTCTAGGAGGACACAATACATTATCACACTAAGTTGGGCTCAAGTTGAGGATGTTGCGGCGACAAAAATAGCTTAGGAGGTCACCCATCGGAGGACACCTTTACGTTGACAACAAATCAGCAATCGACCTTGCAACATCAACAAATTTCTAGGGGCAAAAAAAGCACATTTACATCCGTTGCCATTGGATTTGCTCAAAGTTAACGGACCATATGATCATCATCAACCACGTTCTACGAATAACATAATTAGCAATTTTCGTGATTGAAAGTGTCCAAAAAGATATTTTTCAGAGGTGCATGGAGGAATGTGGACTTACACGTACTGCTTACTTGTAATATCCCAGGAAGAAGGGCGTCTTGCGAGACACACAACATTCAAACATGCGTGCAAACGCCATGGATGATCTATGTACACATTAAAACAGAGGATCATGATTCATGGTGCACTCGCAATTTCTTCCGAGCATGTAGTAGAGACCCAGAGCAGTCAAAATAAAAAAATCTATAGTAGAAACAATTCTCAAGCTATAGTTAAAGTTCTTTCAACGCCAGCAACCTTCGTCAAGCTGAATGTCTTTAGGACATCCGAAAGCTTCAAGTGTATTCTCCCTCATCAGCTTGTTAGAACAAGTCATTTTTGCTCGCAAGCAACTAGTTGCTTCTACCACCCACTTCAATCCCGTACTTTGTTACGAGACCTACTTCTGTCTCTAACGTTTTTAGAAAATCATTGTTTTTAGGACCCAATTGTTTTCTCAAAGAAAAGTAAAAACTTGGTAGCATGGATGGGGAAAATAAATAAAAAAGGGGTCACATGTGGATTTTATGCAAGAAGGGGGAGCGAGTGTAGCATAATTTGCAGCAGGCAAGCAAAGCAGGGCTTTGCGATGGAGCACATGTGGCAAAAGCAAAGGCAGGGAGCGAGCATCGAGAGGGACAAGGGCGTCAGCAAGCGGAAGGCCTATCACGACCGTAGTCTTGGTAGTAAAGTTGCCTGCCATTTCGAGCGAGAGCAAGGGAATAAACAAGCAAGCAAGCTTGCCAAGAATAAGGCAAGAAAACTTGCAAGCTTGCCTGCGAAAGGGGTGGTGAGCGAGCTCGCGATTCCTCTTCAACCTCCACAAAATCCCTCCACGACAGGACAAAACCTGGTAATGGAGCTTGGAAAAGGACATAGCGGACTGCTTGAAAAGGAAACATGGTATGAGGAAGGGGCCGTTGTAATCGAAGCTAACTCAGTGAGAAGTGTAGCACGAGTGGTTACGACTCCAAGTATGCAAAGAATGAGTGGTGCGCCTCCGAATCAAGTTAGAGCAACAAAAACTGCATTAAAGCTAAATGAAGTAGTGCTACAAAGACTTCGCATGAGCGAAGACAAAAATGGTATCAGCAACACTAAAACTACCATTTATACCTTCTCAACAACTACAATACATTAGGGGGAGAGGAGAATATTTTTTTCTTCTCTTTGGGAAACTTCTCCACCTAGAGGAAAGTAGAAGAGAAGCCTCCAAGGAAAGGGCTAGTGAACCGGAGCGTCTCTCCATGTAGTAGCATGCACGAAAAACGCCCTTACATGTTCTTTGGTAGGAAACGTCATCGCAATTTTTTTGAGCCACCCTGAGGCACCACCAAAATTTCTTTTGATGGCAGAAATGGGATTAAAAGCTCGATAGCAACCTCTAGAATCCCAAAACCACCCATAATGAGCTCCGGTTGTGGTAGTCAAGGAAAAGCTCGTTGATTTTGAGCTCAAGAGCAAGAACAAGTATGTTCACAAGTTTTTTGACACAAGGCAAGCAGTTCTATTTTCTTCTGACATTGAAACCCGATGGGAGACTCGACATCACCAATTTTTTCACCAAAACGTATTAAAAACCCTTTGGCGCACCAATTGAGGGGGAGTGTTAGAGGTGGCCATTAGTGTGCCTATTTTTGTGATCAAGCTGGCGGAGCCACATTTGGAATCAGAGGAGCCTATGAAGAGTTAAGGAATTTTCTGCATGAATAAATTGGCAGGTGTACCGATAGAGATTTTCTCTGCTTGTTCATGCCACATTTAATTCCGGCACCTAGGTTCATGGGGCGAATGTTCCCAAGAGCTTTAACATACCATGTGCTACATGCACAATAGGGTTGTGCATGCCTCCTAACTTAGAGTAATGAGTAAATGTGCTATGTGACTACGATTTGCTATGTTCTAGAATCGGTCTAATCAAGATGGGGCTACACCTTAGTGAGTAGTGTGGATCGTTGTACATCAGCTGCAACATTTGTGCGACTAAGTAACAGCATGCAAGGCGTATTGTGGAAATCAATCTACGTAAATGCATGCATGCACGGCATAGCACGATATCAATGCATGCATGGATGAGTCATTAGCCACATGCAACACTAGGAGCGGGGACTGCTCTGCATTAGCATAACCATGGACGGCTATGTAGCAAGACCTTCTTGAGAAGCTACTGCCTATAAGGCGGTTCTTAGGCTAGGAATCTTCCCACCTGTAGCCAAAGCACCAGACTTGACAAATGTCAACTTGCCAATAGCCTTCACTAAAATTTTGCAAGCTTGGTAGTCTTCAATCAACAACATAGTCATCACCAAGCTCGCTTAAAAACAACCACAGCATCCTCTATAGTTCCAGACATCTTCTTAGGCCAAGACTCTCATTTATGGTTAATCACCCCAAAAGTACACACTGATAAACTAGTGTAAAAAATCGGAACATATGTGGAGGATGTTTCCAGGAAATTTACCGCCATGAATAGGAATGGTTCATGGAAGTTTCGTGTACATCCTACATACAGAGATATTTCTCTGTATATTACATTGGAAGTTTCATTGAACTTTTGTCAAGTTCTGATATTATTCAAACCATTTTAGAATAATAACACTTTTGCATTGTGAACAACTTATGGGTGAAACAAATACTAGTATTTCAATGTGACCCATTGTAAGCTGCTCCTATATTAGTGTTATGCTTCGTTTATGTTACCATACTTGTTTGGGTCGTTCTTTCTTGTCATGTATTATTTTGGCCTTTGTTTTCTGTTATCGGAGCATACCTTATTTGACTAATCAGGTCCACATAATACACTTGACGCCGATTGTACATGGTGATTTTGCCCACAAAGGAAGACCTCGCCGACTTCGATGGCGTGGCCGCTCACGTCTTACATCGGCGTTGCCGATATTAGACGCGAGCGATCTCGCCATCGCTGACTTTGTTGAGGTTTTATTTTGTCACTTGCCTAGGCACCTGCCTTGCCCTACGATCGCGGGACCTGGCAGGTTCCCTTTTGTTTACCGAGGAAGGCATTGTTCACCAGTACACAAGCTGCATTATTCGATATCTACCCGTGACACTCTTTGCTACACCGCCCCAATACACTTTCGACATCGAGGGGGGGGGGTATGGATAGCCCCCTCCCCCCCCCAAAGTCGAAAGTGTATTGGGGTGGTGTGTCGGAGTCTATATATAAGGGGTATTTACTTTTTCAACTTGTGTATTACAAGTGATGACCAAATAAGTGTACACAAGTTCGTTGTCGATAGACATGTACGATACACTTTACAATACACCCCCAAAATACACTTCATGTGTTTTAGGGGGGGGGGTGGCTTGCGCGATGGAACATTGGAATACATACGTTTCAACACTTTGTATTTCCACCATCCACCACACGATACAGTTCCCAGATACACTCGAGGTCCTTTGGGGGGGGTGACAACTACAGCTCGGGGGCCGTTTAAGCACCGAATATGGACGGAAGCGATCGAAAATACACAAGTTGTACTTTTGCATGTTTATCCACGACACTCTCCAATACACCACCCAAATACACTTTCGATATGGAGGGGGGGGGTGTGTTTAGCCCTCACCCCCCCTCCAAGTCAAAAGTGTATTTGGGTGGTGTATCAGAGAGTGTATCTGAGGGGTAACGAATATGTCAACTTGTGTACCATACGTGATGACCGAAGAAATGTACACATGTTCGACATCGATAAACATCTACGATACACTTTACGATACCCCCCCCCAATACACTTCATGTGTTTTGGGGGTGGGGGGCTTGCGCGATGGAACACTGCAATACATGAGTATCAACACTTCGCATTTCCATGATACACCTAACGATACACTTCCGAGATACACTCAAGGTACTTTGGGGGGGGGGCACCACAGACTTCGTCAGGGTTGAGCAAATGACGCGAGCGGCCCCTTCTTTAATTCGAGAAAAATCACAACTAGGGTGTTTCGAGGTATGAAATACCTCGCATTGTCGGTATAAGTTTGCGACATATATGGCAAGAGACCTATCTACCCACCATATCCTCTAAGTACATAAGTATGCTATGTAACATATCTGATTACACATAATTAAACAAACTTCACATAAATGAGAAACCACGGTAGAATGAAAATATTTTATAAATATAAAACATTCTTCCACTAGTTAATTGGTGTATTACAAAGTGTATGCATGCATGGAAATTACTAGGAAACTGAGGTATTGCATGTACCATATACATACATTCCATAATGTATGAAAATCGCATGATTAATCATAACTCAAGACTCTATACACACTCTTTTCAGGACCCCAATAAGCCTGGAAGCATTCTATTGGCTTATGTTAGAGGACGCCCTTGATTACTTAAAGGCGTGATTACCTAGCGGAGGTGTCTACACTACGTTATAGACCCAAGCTACTTTGATGGAGCAGTCTCGCAAAACATTTTCCACTTGTGGGCTAGGAGCTATGTCTTAACGTGAACTATGTTTGCTTTACTATTTCTTGTAGTATAGTTGTGATTATCTACCATCATTCACGTCACCATTCTCCCAGTTCTAGTTTTCCGCTCTAACTATATTTTCTCTCGAA
>SZWC01007220.1:70702-94722 GCA_023375785.1 Penium margaritaceum | reverse complement strand
CCCTCCTCCTCCCCCTCCCCCTCCTCCTCCTCCTCCTCCTCGCACGTGTTGGCGTCATGGTACGTGGCACAGGTGCCCTGTGCCACCGTTGTACTTTCTTTGTTTCTGCTTTCAACGTGCGTCAATAACATACTTGCCGTCTTTCCCGTTTCCACCACGAGTGGCCGCATGGCCGTTTCTTATGTCGTCGTCATCATCGTGGTCCTCCTTATCGCCATCGTTGACAGTCGCTCTGATGTTGTATTTGTTCATTGTCCTTGGCATCATTGTCGCTGCTCTTACCTTTCTTGTGTTTGCTGTCCTCGCTACTCTTCATAGCAATGGCCTCCATGGTCCCCACCGTCACCGTTGTCGCTCATGCCACCTCTGTCTCAACTGTCGTGGCTGTTGCTGCAGTCATGCTTTCCGTCTTCCTCGTCGTCATCATCGCCATCCTTGATATTGCTTTTGTTGCCCTCATGCCCGCTGCAACACTCTTCAAATTGCACAAAACTGTTGTTTCCGTCTTGGCCGCACTCGTCATCGTCATCATGGCAGACATGGTCGGCCTTATCGTGGTTGTCATCTCTGTCTTTGTCTTCTTCTTCTTCTCTTCCTCCTCCTCCTCCTCCCTCTTCTTCTTCTTCTTCTTCTTCTTCTTCTTCTTCTTCTGTGCCGTTGTCATCCTCATTGTTGCCATTTCCACTATTTCCATCACCGTTGTAGTGGTCCTCGTTGTCACGGAAGTCGTCGTTCTAATCATTGTCATTTTCATGCCGTTGGTGGTGGGAGCATCGTCGTCATCATTGTCATCCTCTGAGGGAGGGTTCGCATTGTTGACATCATCCTCAACATGGCCTGTGTGGCTGTTGTTGTCGTCGTCGCCGTCGTCGTCGTTGTGGACGACGTCATCATCGTCGTCGTCGTCCTAGTCATCGTCGTCGCCATCATCGTCATCGTCGCTGTCATCGCCATGGTCTTTGTTGTCTTCGTGGTCGTTGTCGTCGTCGTTGTTATTGTCGCCGTCATCGTCGCTTTCATAGTCGTTGTCGTCGTTGTTGTCGTCTTTATCTCTGCTGTCATCATCAACGTCATCATCGTCATCGTCGTCACTGTCATCATTGTTGCCATCATCTTTGTCCTCCTGGTTTCTGCCTTTATTGATGTTGTCATGATTTTCACAGTCGCCGTCCTCATTGTTATCGCCACTGCTGCCATCTTTGTCATTCATACAATTAAAACCCTTGCCATCGTACACAACAGTGTACTGCAATGCTCCTTCTGTCTCTGTCTTTGTCTCTGTCTCTCATGCTGCACCACACCTCTTTCATTGCATTGCTGTTGCCACTCTAGTGGCCTGTTCCACAACGGCTCCTACCTTGTCTATTCTTCCCTCCCTTCTCCCTCCCCGCCCACTTGCTCCCTCCCTTGAATTCAACCTTGCCCCCCATCCCATGCTGCCCCACACTCTCTCTCTCTCTCTCTCTCTCTCTCTCTCTCTCTCTCTCTCTCTCTCTCTCTCTCTCTCTCTCTCTCCCCCTCTCGTCCCCCTTCTCTATCTCCCTCTCCCTCATCTCTCTCACTCTTCTGCTCTTTTGCACATGCATGTGCAGAGTTGCTCTGACTTTTCCTCCCTTCCTCCCTCCCTCCCCTCTCACTCTCCAACCATCCCTCCTTTCCTCTGTCTTGTCTTCATTCCTCCCTTCCGCTATCCTGTCTTCTCCACCACTTCCCTCCTTCCCTCTTTCCTCTTCACTCTCCAGTCCTCTCTTCCTCCCTCTCTCCATCCATCTTCTCCTCACCATAGTATTCTTTCCCTCTCTGGTGATTTGCTCTGATTGCTGCACAGGTTTTGGCGCACCACACACTGTGATGGAAGTGTGCAACGTGAAGTATGACATGTCTAGAAGCTAAATGAATGCCATGCCCGACATAATCACAAGGGTTGAGCAAAAGGAGGACATGCTTAGGAGTTTCTGTAGGAGCAAACAAGAGTTTACTTTTGCAGTGTCAGTGTGTTTTTTAGTGGCTAGTGTCTCGTTTGCCAGAAGACATTATCCTGCACTCATATCCAGAATCCTTGAGCAAAAGAGGTGATGGACGTTTCTCAAGCCCCCCCCTCCCCTTTCCCCCCCCCCCCCCACGCCCCCTCCCCCTCAAACAAATAATTTCTTGTGTACCTCCAATGGTCAGTTCAGGTTTCACAATGGTTGTGAGGGAATAATCCTCGTAGCAAACAATTGCGTGTGGGAATCTTGTGTAGGTCAGAACATGACAGATGGTTCTAGCTTTGGTTGAGAGATCATGACTATCACGATTCAATGAATGAAAAAATGTACTAAAATGAGTAGGCATTGGGTATGTCCCCAGTCCCCTTACCTTGGCAACCACACCAATGCGACTGCACAGTGTTGGTTTTGGGAATACGGCCATGCAAGTGACCTTTTGACTCCACCCACGTGCACTGCTTTGCATGACACTGACAAATTCTCACACACACGCATGGAGCTCTGGACGTTTCCACGGCGCACTCGTCTCTTGTGTCTCTCCAGCGTCATAGGCACATCATAAGTGTTACTTGTGTTCAAGTACTGACTCGCTGATGCAACAACCAGTCCACTGGTCTCCCATCACACGCTCTTCTACAGGAGACTGAAGCAACATGACTGCAACACACAGGTGCCCAGAGGCAACAACACACTCAAGCATGCCGGTTCATCGTTTCGTTTGGGAGGCAGTTCTTCTTCCATCCGTGCAGCTTGAGGCTTGTGCCAGTGGGCCAGCCAACAACTCTCTCCAATCATGAGATGGATCATATTGGTTGAATGCTCACAACTGCCGTTTGCATGCCTACACACACTCCACGATGATGTGAAATGCTTTCCCACGCTTATGTGGTTTGTGGTTGTGTTTGGCTAGCTGCTGTTTGTTGATCCTACTGGGGACATGCTGCCGTAGTTTTTCTGGCAGCAGCCACTCTTGGTCTACTCAGGGAGCTCTGGCTCCACCTCAGGGATGGCGACAAGCTCATCTCCTGCATGACGCTTGGATGAGGCTTGCTTGACAGAGAGAGCTTGGGTTCCACCAGCCTGGAACTGATCTGTACCTCTCTCCGTCATAAGTGTGAGCATTGTGAATTATTGGTTTCTCTCGCATCCTCTCTCGCTCACGCTCCTCACACTAGTCGTCGCTAAGTACTAGTGTCAGAGCATGGAGGAGAGAACATCTACCCTCGTGCACCCACACGCCCTCGCATTGTGGGAATCAAGGCTCGGGACCTGTTGCGTTGGCCGACTGTTGGCCCCCGAGCAGTTCACTGCCGCAAACTGCCGCTTCCACAGCAGCAGTTCACTTTGCTGGCCCTCCAACTGAGTAGCTGCAATCTCAGCTGGCACTGGTGTGCTTGGGACATTTGTTTCCGTGAGCCCTTTTCACAGCCACCACGTGACTCGTCGCGGCTGCGCCGATTGCCATCACTGTCGCACTGCGCCATTAAAGGCGGCTACAGCAATCAAGCTGCGCATGCACCTTTGACCCCAACACAGCCATACAAGCAGCAGCATTACACTCTGCTCAGACTCTAGGGGCAGAAGAGCACTCCTCAATGGTCATCGGCGGCCGGACATTGCCCGTAGCATGCATATGCACCCTCACGCTGGGCACAGGAGCTTTGGCTTCGGCCACTTAATGCACCCACCGTTGGGCAACTTTGCTCCTCGGCCGTTTCTAGGCCTTGTATTCACTGCAGCGGCCACAGCCTCGTACAACTGTAACAGCCGTGGGCTGTTGTGCCAACTGCAGCAGCTGCAGTCAGCCGCAGCAGCAGCATGCAGATGTGACAGTTGCGGAAAGTTGCAGCATCAGCGTCCCCGCATCAGCTGCGGACAACTGGACCTGCCCCAGGTGTTCACACCAGTAGCAGCCATCATATTAGCCACCAGCCACCCCAACAACTGAGCCACATCCTCTGCACTGTACTTTTGCAGCAGTCACAGGAAGCCAGGAGTTGCCACAGCAACCGCGTGCATCCCTTCCTGGTATTGCGGTCACCCATATTGTGACATCAACAGCAGCCACATTGCCACCAATGTAAACAACCTGGCGTCTCCCCCCGAGTCTCCGCCCATCTACTCACCGTAAGACGAGGAGGCAAAAACCGTGAATGCTGAGTGAGCTGCCCATGAAGAGGAGCAGCTGTGGTGTAATCAACACCGTGAGTATGCTCACGAGGCATTCCTGCAAGTGTCCTATGAATACGACCTCCACGAGGCCGCCGCCGAATACGAGCGTCATCAGGAGGAAATCGATCATCAGGTATACATGACAGAAAACTTCCTTGTTGATGGCTTCTTGCCTGACCATGAGCCAACCATGGACTACAAAAAAGAGGCTCATCTGTTCCTTCTCCTAGTCCCTCCATAGGTGGCACAGTCACAGAAGCAGTATTGTCGGCAGCCATAGCCACAACAGCACCAACAGCCACAGCCGCAACCACAGAGGAAGCTAAGAAAAGCAACCGCAATAGCAGCAGCAACAGTTGCAGCCATAGCAGCAGCTCCAGCCTGCACCCCCAGCAAGCTCTGTTCCAGAAAACCCTTTGATTTGCAAGGGTGTAGGTGTTGCAGAGGCTGTTACTCTCTCTTGTGCCATTCTTTATGTTATACTCGCTGCTACTGCCACTTTTGCTGCCTCTACTTGGATCTTCCAAGCACCAGCTGCAAGTACTGGTGGCAGGGCCAAGGAAATTTTTGCACTGGCCACCTCTGCATACAGGGCTCCGGCAGGTGCAGCTGTGAACGTTGCTATCCAAATCCCCATCGCAGCTGGTGATGTTTCCACATCTACTGCAATTGCAGCCACATCCATGACCCCCTCATCCCTTGCCTTCTATGCCTCATCCACCTCTCCCACTAAAGCATGCATCTACACAGTTTTCTCCATCTGTCCGCTACGGCCGCCATATCTGCAACTGCCTTGACAGGGTTCCTCTACCTCGTGGTCTCTGCTGCGTCCTGGGTCTCGGTACATGCCGCCTCTGCCGCTTCATTTCATCCACTGCTGTCCGTGCTACTTCCACGTCCACCGTGTGGTCAGAACACTGCTAGGCCTCTGCCTATCCTTCTTTCTATTTCTGGATCTCCTTGTGGTGCAGTGGCCTCTCAAGGAATTGCCATTGCAGATCCTAGCTCGTCTATCTCACTCAGAGGCTACATGTAGCATACGAACCATTTTTACGCTTAAAGATGGTCTTAAAAAAACTATCGGGCACTTCCCTACTTTAGGCTCATGTTTTGAGGAGCCAGGGTCTACACCAAAATACATGGGCTAAAGGGTTGGAGACCCTCAATCACTCCGGTTTTGGCTCAGTGGGCCATGCTTCCTGTCCAATACATTACATAAAGAGCTGAGAGTTTAGGAGGGGAGGTGTGGGGAGATCCTTCCCCCTTCCCTTGTCATGGAGCCGACAGCATCCAGAGGAGGAGGGGGACGAGCCTTGTCTCTACCTCCCCATCCATGGTCCCGACGGCACCAAGGGAAGGAAGAGGGACGAGCCTCCGCTTCTCACCCTCATCCATAGCACTGAGAGAGCCAAGGGGGGGAAAAGGGGCGAGCCCTCTCTCTCCCCCTTGTTTTTGGCACTGAAAACACTAAGGGGGAGGAGAGGGATGAACCCCTTCCTCCCTCTTGGCCATGGCGACGACGGCGCCGAGGGGGAGAAGAGGGAGAAACCCCCACTTTCCCTATCATCCTTGGCATCGACGGTGGAAGTAGGTAGGGGAACCAAGGTTCAAATGTTAGGTATCAAAACGTCCTATTTTCTCTCCATTTTGAAACCGGTGGGATCCACAAAAATCAGAGGACAGGTCCTTCGGTTGGTTTCCATTTCAGGCACTGTAACAACCAGTTTGAAGCTCAGAATGAGCTTCAAATTTGTGTTGAAGGAATTTTTCCTTACAAAAACTCTCTTCATTCCACCAGCACTAGGAACCAGGGTGGTTTTTCTGGTTGAACTTGGGATTTGGCCTTGTTGGTCATAGGTTCACCACTGAAAAAGCGGCAGATCCATGACCAACACGGAGCACCGGAAGCATTCCATTGACAAAAAGGGAAAACCGAGGGTTTTTTATGCCATGGTCAGAATTTGCTGAAAAAACACTGGAAGAACTGACAGTTTTTTATATTGTGAATGGAAATCACTGAAAAAAAAAAAGCTTTGATGTGAGAAATCTTGCACCAAAGTTCCCAGAGATTTTTAAGCAACCTCAAGTTTTGGGGGTTTTGCGACAAATTCAAGAGGCCTAACCAGTCAAATACCATGAATGGTTCCACTTACGCCATCCACGCACTAAGAAATTCTCACACCAATGTAGGTTACATGCTCGGTGAGGACCGCACCGTCTACTCTGCCTACGAGGAGGCCAAGGTGGATCGTGGGTGCGTCACGGCTGCCAAAGAATCTTCATCGCGCCATGACTCCTTGCATCCTACAAATACTCCTCCACAGCTACACCACCACACTCTGACGTCGCATCCTCGACTTCGGCATCCACCGACTCCCCGACGACTTCTCGTAGTCAAAGGAGCTAGAACAACTCCCTTGTCTTGGGAGAGTCAACCATGCCAATGTCATTGCTACTTAAACAACTTTACTGGTCATCAAACTTGACATCTCACCTGCAGAATACCTCCTCCTTGTGCATGTCGTAGAGCAGATAGGCCTTATGCTTGCTCTCAAAGCCAAGGAAGAGATACGGTTTTGCCTGTGGCTCTAGCTATTTTTCGCGCTGCTACGCACCCTATACCATCGCATGCACCTTACACTCAAACACTTTCAGGTGTGCCACACTTGGCTTGTGCCCATTCCAAACCTCCTGTCATGTCTTCCAGTTGCTCTTCTCCTTAAGCACCATTGCAGGGGTGATGGTGTAGCCCACCGTGCGCAGAGCTTCCACCCAAGAGTCTCCTGCTAATTCCACATCCACCAATATGATCCGCACCATGTTCAGTAGCGTCTGGTTTGCCCACTCTGCCACGCCATTGTCTATTTCCATTGTATGCCCTATTGCTTCAGCTATCCACTACAACCCACGTACTCTCTGTCGTTGTTGTTGCATTGTGCTCTGACCTTCCAATTTGTTTGCCTCTCCACTGCGGCATGTACTCTTTCGGCCGGTCCAGCACCTTGCCTTTCCGCTTCATGAAGTGTATGTAGAGTTTTTTTTTGGGGTCTTCATTGAAGGTGGAAAAGCAATGTGCGCCTGCTATCGAGAGTTATTTTGAATGGTCCGCAAATGTTGCTGTGCACAACCTCCAACAGGTCCGAGGGGTGATTCACATTCTCGTTGAACGGTTTGCGCCGCGCCTTGCCCAAAATGCCATACACACACTTTTTGTGCATTGCCGTATCTGTCACCTCTTTCGCACCATTGATGACAAGATCTGGTACCAGTTCACACTTCTCCATCTCCTTCACGACCATGGGTGAAGAATTCTCTTGTTGTTGGTGCCAGAGCTCCAGATCAGCTCCCCCTTCCTTGGCCAAGTTGACAATACATTCCTACGAGTCTACTAATTCTGTCACCGTAGGAGGTCTCAACGCAGTAGAGACCTCCCTCACGCTTAGCCTCCAACACGGTCACGCCGCCACTGTTCTTCCGCATGACCGCCCCCTTCCTCCTGAAGAGCACCTCATATCCCTTGTCTGTCAAGCGGCTGAAACTAAGGATATATGCCAAGCCAAGTACGTGCTGCACGTCCTTGATGAAGCGTTGCACCTGCTTCTGACCAACCACCACCTCCACATCTACATCTCTTTGGCCTGCCATTGGTTTAACCTTATCTTTTGTGGCCACTATGGACTTTCTGGACTTGGTGTAGTTGATGAATGTGACATTCTCGACCTAAGTGTGCTCCTCCACTCTGGAGTCAAGGAATCCCCAGTTAGCCTTCTTGAGGTAATGGCTTTAAGTGCCTTCGAGAAGAGGCTTCTTGACTTTGGCTTCCTTGCCATTGGGCTTTACCTCCTTGGTGCAGTCACGGGCCAGTGGTCCTCCTTGCCGCAGTTACGCCGCGCACCCTCCTTGGCGCCCTTGTTTTTGTCGCCATGTGTGCCACCTCCCTTGCCCCCATATTGTTTCGATGACGAGGCCCAATGAGGAAGAAGAGGACTCCTTGGAGCTCCATCACTACGCCTTGTTACGGATGACCTCTGAGACCGTGCCATAGGTGAGCTTGCCCTTTGTCCATCCTCCCAAGATGGTGATGAGAGGGATCCAACTGTCAAGAATTGCCATGAGGAGGGCCATGTGTGTTGATCTTCCACCTCGCATAATTTCATTGTGAGGCAAGCAAATCCATCTGCTACATGGTAGTGATGTCATCATCTCCCTCCTCCATTCTAACTGTAAGGATTCATTTCATCGTGAATATTCTATTTGCAAACGACTATGATCGATGGATGACACAACATTTTTTCCAAGATTCAGCTGCCAAAGTGAAGCCAAAACCTTGGAACTAGCCCCATTACGACTCGACCATACTGCACACCAGCAGTATGAGCGTTTTCATGTTCTTCTTTAAGAAGGCCTCCTTCTGCGCTACCATCACCGTTGCTTCATCAAGAAATTTCATTCCCGTCATGACCTCCAGTATCCCTTTATCCGTGAGGTGAATCTTGAAGTGCCACCTTCATAGCCCAAAGCCAAAGTTTTCTGTATACTTCTGGATGCAGTACATCTCCTTCTGCGACATTGCGCAGTCTTCTACTCCAGGTTGTAAGAGTTTGACAATGACTTTGTCCGTGACAGCAATCTCGTCCGGCGCAAAAACCGTGAACGATGTAAAGACTGGTCAGGGCCGTCGGCCCATAACCCTCCGTCAGAAACAGTGTGGTGTTCCAACGTGGCCCGACAGGTCTTCTATGTTTACAGCTGTGTTTTGTGCGAGTTTAAGTCTAAGCGTGAGGTTTTTGGTTGCCTCGTGCTATGTGTGTGGGAGTTGGAAAGAGTAGCGAGACAGTTTCTTTTACGAAAAGAATAACAACATTTTGCATACATTGTTCTTGGACAATCTTATGAGTTATGGTGCTACTCTCAAGCTTTCTAATGTACCAAACAGCATGCAATTTTGTTAACCATAGCTCCCGACACCTCAGCCGCTCAGATAGAAGTACATGTGATGCCTTCCCACCGAGGCGTCCTCGCACATCAAGGACCCATCAAAATGCCTTTCCACAGATGCAGATGCCCCTACACGTAGTGGTGGTGTCCCTTGTGCTTTTGGGGTACGATTTGATGAGTTAATCATTGATTTTGGTGATGGGGATTTATGCGCTTCAAAAACTGTCCACAGACCGGCAGTTAGAGTTTTTAGTGTTTTCCTGATTAACGAACTGTACTACTGAGTCATGTACTCCGTGCGAGGATTTTGACTAAGTCCCCCAGTAACAACCTGTTTTACTGATTCTGGTGGATCTTATCCACAAGAGTCATTCGGCAGTTAAATCCGGCAATAGCCGGATGTACCTTATTACTCACATCCAATCTAGACTAGAGCACTCTCAATGCAGCTAGAGTAAAATGTGAGGATTTTTCTCCCTCCAGCGGTTTGTTGATGCCTCCCGGCGCTACATCCGGGCATGCTGAGGGGTAAAATGTAGCATCCACCAACTCTCGGGCCCTCGGCAGCCTTCTGGTGTGATGATAACTCTTTAGTATTGCGAGGATGAGCACGATTTTGAGGCTGTCCTTGCGAACGGCATCCATCAGCATCGCCTCGTTGATGAGGGAGGTGAGTCCAATGAAGCCCTTTGTAGCGCTTCTTCTGGTTCTGTCCAGGGGCTTATGCTTGTTCATGGTGTTTCATTGATTGAGGAATTAAGTTATGTCATTTTTCCCCGTTGTCTTGTGTCTTGTGGTTGTTCCTCTCCCTTTAACCCCCTTGCTCCCATAATCATTGTCAGTCAAAATCTTTTGTCTGTTCATGTGTCCAGTGGATTTTTTATCCTTGACTCCAGCACCACCCACCACGACTTTGTTGTGTCTCTCGGCCTTGCCTTCTCTATCCGCTTTATTTGTATTGTGTCTCTGCAATTCTTACATTGATCACATTGATTGAGTACTCACGGATTCTAAATGCATGCCCACATAATTCTTGGGATGATGTAGAATGATTCCAATATGCTCATGTGTTTGTTTACTAGTTTTGACAGAATCAGAGAACCCCCTTGGCGGCGTTTAACGTAACCAGGTCATGAGCGAGTACGGATAACACCGTTGGGAATTTTTTTCCCAGGAGCTGGTCACCAAGAAAACTCTCAATAACACGTGAGGACGCGCCTACTGAGGCTGATGGTGTCAAAGTAGCCGTCGGGCCTCCCGCCATCCTAATGAGGGAGCAGAGACAAGTCCAAAGGTCACCATGACCAGCATACCAACGCTGCCTCATGACCCGTAGATGCCGGTTAACACACAATCAAGGGTCACATGACGATGACAATGACAGCCAAAAACAAAGGGGACAGGACAAAGCCACACAAGAGTGGTGGAAGAGGAGAGCACATAGCAAGAGCACCGCATGGGTCATCCAGAAGTGGAAGCATGTGCAAGGAACCCAACATTGCAAACCACAAACTTGAACTTGCCGGTGCAGAGCACTTTCTTGACGAAGTCTGCTTGATGCTGCGGTATGTCAACACCTACAACGGAAACATCACCACGTGCAAGATGTTTGTGCACAAAATGATACTCAATGTTGATGTTCTTTGTGCGCGAGCGACAATGTCATCATACTCTGCAATGTGGCGCATGCTCACACTGCCACAACGGATGGTGGTAGAGCGGATGGGTTGGGAAAGATGCTTCATAACATAACCGAACCAGACACTCTCACAAACCCCACCATCCAGCGTTACATACTCAGCCTCAATTGAGCTCTGTGCTACAAAATCATGTTTACAGCTCTTCTAGGAGACATGAGTGCCTCCCACAAGGAAGATGTAGCCTGACTTGCTACGCAGATCGTGGTTGTGGATCCAATCACTTTCAGTGTATCCGTTAACAACCACAGATTGCTGCGCATGAAAGCACAAGCCAAGGCATGGTGTAGACATGACATAATAAAAAACGTGCAATGCAGACTCCAGATGGAGATGACGCAAATGCTATGAGAACTGCGGAAACACTTTTATGACAAAGGCAGCATCTGCATACGTCGTGGTCCCAATGAACATAATGGAGCCAATCATCTGGAGGTACGCGATGACATCGATGGGCTCCCTCAGACAATTTGGGCCTATCCACGTGAGTAGCCTCTGCTCAACGGGCATCATGGTCGTGGACGCAGTGAGCGCTATGGGCAACAGGTCATCAAAACGCTCCCCTAGCGTCCAGACATAACCAGCCTGATTCACGTGGAGCATGCAACAGATTGTGAATGCCATCAGCAAGAGTACAATTCTAGCACTCAGAGATGCCATTTTACTGGGACATGTACGGAGCAGAGGTCTCCAAACAAATCATCATGGACTCAAGTAGATGNTCCCTTGCACACAATCAAGATAGTCAGTGGGACAAGGAGAAAAGAAGGTGGGTAGCAACAGACCAACAGCAGGCTGGAGGCGGAACATGCTCTGAACAGTGTCAGTGTGGACATGAACAAAGCAGCGAACTTGTTCACCAGAGAGGTGAACAAGGTCAGTGCCAACAACAGGAGTGGAGTAAGCAAGCAGGGACACGCGATAGAGCTTGTCACATTTGACACCATGCAAGGCAGTGCAGCCAGCGGAACAAAGACAAACGGTTCCAACACCATGAATGGCACAGAATTCTATACCTTGATCGTCAAGAGACAGCACCTACAACATGCTGAGTGCCAAAGAGGGCACATATAGCAGGTCAGAAAAGAAAAGGATGCCACTAGGATCAACGAAACACACAAACTAAACACCCTGAACCAGGAGCAACTGACATGTTCCAGTGCAAACACAGCGGACAGACCAATCAAGGCCTTAAGAGAAAAGAAAAAAATAGCACACTGAAGTCATGTGATGGGTGGCCCCAGAGTCAAGAATTCAGAAGCCACCCAATATCTGCACAGGCAATAGAATGCCACAAGTCACAGCGATACCAATGGAGAGCACATGGTGAACAGACGGAGCAGAGACAGAGAGACAAGAAGGTAGGAAGACTGACTGCCACTGCTCGACCCATGGGATAGAACCACTCGATGATCCCAATACGTGACTGGAGGGGTCCCCACAAAGGACAATGTCAGTCTGACACACAGGACCTCTGGCCAGCGTCCTAACACTCTCACCTTCCTGATGGCGAAGGCAAAGAAGATGGATGAGGGACTGCTACGGCTAGCACTCACGGTCACCATCAATTGACAATGTTGGAGCCGGGGTAGAGGCGCCTGAGGAAGCAAGGAACCAAGGGGGTACATTGTAGGTGGAGGAAAGGGTTCCAGCATAGGTTGGCGCAACATACGGAGGCAGCCAGCCCCAGGAGTATAGGGCAGGCAGTGGAGGAGAGGGAACCCCGGTGGTGGAGTAGGCATAGGCAGGGGCAATAGAATAAGACCAGGAGGGAGTGCGGGAGCAAGCAGCTGAGGCTGCTGTGGAGGAGCCGTACATACGTACCCAGTGAGCACGCATCGTGCGGGCAAGGCGTAGGTCATTAGGAGGGGTGGGGCACATGAGCGGTGCCATTGTCTTTACCTTTGCCCTTCCCATGACCCTTGCCCTTCCCACGACCCTGGGAAGCAAGGGCACTTGGAGTGGAGGTAGAGGGTGAAGATAAAGAGAAAGAGGATGTGGATGAAGAGGAGCTAAACAAGGTGGAAGCAATGAGAGCCACAACCCCTGTGATACTGGAGCGATGGAGGTGCCTGTTCCGAAGACAGGTCTACTAGGCGGCAAGGCGCTTGGCAATGAATTCCCAAAGATTCTCCAAGACCAGGCAGAGATTTTGGTGGGACAAGCTAGGAGGAGAGACGCTGCAGCTCATCCGCTGTGACGTCACGGAGGAGGTCGGAGAGGTCAAGGATGAGCCCACTGACCATGGTGAGGACAGTGTGGAACTGGCCATGCACTACATTGCCAAGCTCACGGAGGGGCTTGAGACTGCGAGACCACTAGGCATCAGCTGTCTTGTCAGAATGCATCATAAGCATGTTCAGCCAGACGATGAGTGTACTCTGAGTGGCCTGGCCAATGATGATGCGGCGGTGGCAAAGCATGGTGTATGCGCCAATAGAGTCAGCCAGGCGTTGGGCAGCGGGGTCAGCATTGAAGGTTCCGACATCATCAATGAGTAACTCAGGTGCAGTGGCTATGAGAGCGTAGAAAGCTAGGGAGGACTCAGCATCAGTTGGTGTGAACTCAGGGATAGCTGGAGGGTAGTATTCCCATAGCTTCTTCCCCTGAGCTCATGCGCTGAAGTACACCTCCCAATAGGAGAAGGGAAAGGCCGGTGGTGAGCACAGGTGGCTGGGAGAAGAAGTCATGGTAACTGGGTGCAGCAGAAGGGACAGCGGCAGCAAGGGTTCTTAGAAGGGTAGCTGTAGAGGTGCTAGCAGTAGAGGGTGTGGAAGAATTGCTGGCGTGGTCCCAGCATTGGCACCAGCCAGTGGGATATTGTAGGCAATGGGAAGGTGTTTGAGGAAAATGGTGGCGGCCTCATGAGAAAATGCAGCACAATTTTCTTCTGCCAACTTAAGGCAATATTCAGCCTCCTGCTGAGCCTCATGAGCAAGGTTCAGCTGGCGCTGCAACAATGATATGACCAAATCATCGTCACCTGGCATTTGTGATGACCTTAGGGCTCTACCAGGTAGATGTTGGCTAACCTTTGCCTGCCCCAGTAGATGTTGGAAGAATTGGAGTGCACTAGGCTCGTTTGACGGTGATATGTTATCTTGGTTGCAATACCAAGAGCGGTTAGCGGCCTCCCATGTCGGGACCCATTTTCTAAACCGTTGCTATCCAGCGCATTGACAAAGGGTTATGGGCCCACACTTCTGGTTCTAAGGCACGCATCCAAGACCGACTAGCGGGTGGTCTTGCAGGGCGCACAGGTACAATAGGGACACAAACATCGGACGGCTCCATCTGCTCCATCAGCTTCATCAGCTTCTTCAAGTAGGGTGCGCACGTGGCGGGCTAGGGGACAAGGAACAGCTCTAGTGGACAAGACCCTCGAGCCCCAGCGGGATTAAGCTCAACCCCTTTTTAGAAGGTGGTACGATCCCGAGTCCGTTCTCTCACGATGGCACCATCGCCTTAGGCAATCATCAGCGGGAGGGGTATGCAATGGAACCAACTGCACCTTTGACAACGGTCGCAGTCAGCAGCCTCATCAGCCTCATCTGCCTCAACAAAGCAGAGTAGCAGTGAAGCAGAGAAGACGAGCAACCGCCAAAAATGGCGGATCCGACTCAAGCCCACCTTGAGGCGGGTATGCCCAAATTCACTGGGACAGAATCTCCCCTGTGGAAGTGGTAGNTTGAGATTTTCATGAACGTGCGTGGTCACCGAGGCAGCACCTGTCGATGCGACAATGACGACGCATGCGGTTGATCTAGCAGCATGGACGATGAAGAACAACATGGCTCTCACCATACTTGTGATGTCCAACAACGACACTCAACACTCCCACATCACAGGATGCACATTGGCTGCCGAGGCCTACGCAAAACTCTCACGCGTGTATCAAAGAAATGCCCTAGCAAACCAACTCTTCATCTCCCAAAGGTTGATGTCAATGAGGGTGAGTGAAGGAGAATCGATACCCACATTTTTGCAGTTGTTTGACAACGTGCTACAAGAGGTCCAGCAAATGGAATGGAATCTCGACTCCAGCATGTGTGCCATGATCCTTCTGATGGCGCTGCCGGAAAGCTAAGGGTCCTTGATCACCGTTTTTGATGGTTGGAAGGAGGCATATCTGACGTATGAGGTTGTCGCCCAACACGTCCGCAACGAGTCCATGCGACGCAGTGGCAGTGAGGCAAACACCTCAGCCTATGCCTCTCGCTTCGGTGGACAAGTTGCAAGCTCTCGCTCCAGTCAAGGCAATAGCGGAAGTTGTGGCGGTGGAGGAAAAGGCAATGGTGGCGGGAAGAGTTTGAAGAATCACGGCAACTGTCACAACTGTGGCAAGGCTGGCAGTGGGCTAGGGACTGCCGTAGTCCCAAGAAAGAAGGCAGGAACAAAGGTGAGAAGGAGAAGAAGGAGCTCACCAACATGATGGCTAGAGGGTTGCCCATGAAGGGGGCAGTGATCCTTAGACCCGGGGCATTCGCCCTTGACTCGGGCACCAGCCACCACTCATCAAAAGAGAAGGATGGATTTGTCTCCATGGCCGAATCTGTCATGCGCATCAAGTGTGCAAACGGCGGCGTCATCCAAGCCATGGGCAAAGGGGACAAGGTGATCACGTTCAATGTGAACGATGCGGAGAAGGCGGTCAACCTTCAAAAGGTGGTGTACATGCCCTCCTTTGCAGCCAACTTGCTGTAAGTCTCACAAATCACCGACAACAACATGACAGTGGTGTTCACCAACAAGGAAGCCGTTGCCCTAAAAAACGAGAACATCCAGATTTTGTACACCAAAGACGACCTCATGCTTCAAGTTCCAAGAGTGGAAGACCTCTACGTACTTCAAACCAAAGTCACGAAGGTGTCCGATGAGGGACTCGCATGTGCCACCAAGATAGTGGNGATACTGACGCTGAGTTATGGCACCGGCGATTTGGTCACGTGGCCAACAGCACGCTGCAGAAGATGCAGGAGCAAGAGGTAGTCCGCGGAATGGAAGGGTGCACCATCAAGCATGGCGAAGGGTGTACATTGTGTGAACCATGCCTCCAAACGAAGGCAAAGAAGAAAGCCGTTTGGGAGAGAAGGTCAATGAGTGCACAATGTCTTGGACCTGATCCATAGTGACGTGTGTGGACCCTTTTGCACGATGTCTAACGGAGGAAGAAAGTACTTCCTGGCCTTCATTGAGGACCACAGCCGCAAGTTGTGGATCTACTTCCATAAAACAAAGGGAGAGGTCAAGGAGAAGCTCCTCGAGTTTGTCGCCATGGTAGAGCGGCAAACGTCCAAGAAAGTGAAGACGCTCCGAAGTGAAAACGGGGGTGAGTACAAGGCATGCAAGCCTTGGCTCAAGTATCATGGCATCCGCCATGATTAAACCACCCCTTACAACCCCTAAAGCAACGGCGTGGCCAAGAGGATGTACCAAACCCTGCTCAACATGGTGCAAAGCATGCTCTTTGATGCCAAACACCCACCTCGCTTTTGGGCAGGAGCAGCAACAACAGCCTGCTACCTCTTGAACCTCACACCAGCAAAAGCCTTGCGGAAGCGTGGAAAGGACCAGGACAAGCAGCTGAAGACCCCACAGGAAGCATGGTCGGGAAAGAAACCCAACGCATCTCATCTGAAGGTTTTCAAGTCAACTGCATGGGTGAAGATCCAATCGGGAGAAGGTGGAGTCAAGCTCGATGCACGGTCCAAGAAGTGCATCATGGTTCGGTACAACACGTCACACAAAGCCCATAGACTTTGGGACCAGGTAGCAGGCAAGCTCGTGAAGAGCCGCAATTTCGTGTTTGAAGAACGCACCCTTGGAAAGGGAGAGCTGTTGGACCCAGTCCTTGCTCCAAAAGCGGGAGTCTGGATAGTGTTGCTTGAGTCTGGAGACCAAGCACCCGACAACTGGCTCACTTTGCCAGCAGGTAGTGGGCCTTGTCCTTGGAGGCCAAGAAGGTGGCCCTTGTCCTTGGAGGCCAAGAAGGTACGCACCCCCTCCGCCTGAAGTGCTACACCGACGCTGACAGGGGAGGAAATCTCGATGACCAAAAATCCACCTCTGGATACGTGTGCATCTTGAATGGCGTTGCCATCTCATGGGCAAGCAGGAAGCATGATTGTCTTTCCGTGTCCACGGCTAAGGCAGAGTACGTTGCTTTGTCTGAATTGTGCAAGGAGACAGAGTGGCTACGCAGCCTGCTTGGCGAAATGACAGTGCCACAAAAGGATGCCATGGTTGTACACGTGGACAACATGAGCACCATCTCGATGGCAGAAGATGAGATCATCTCCCAGCGAACAAAGCACATCGACATACGTTACCACTACTCACGTGACCTAGTCATGAAGAACGTGGTGGACTTGCAGCACTACTGAACTAGGAGCATGCTTGCTGAATGCATGACCAAGCCGCTGGAGAGCGACTTGCAGTATGCAGGCATTCGTGGATTTGGCATGATGAGTGCAGCAGAGGAAGGGTGAGCCCTAAGGCATCGATGGAGCCCAGTGGGCGACAGATGGACGGAGGTGCAAGGGAGAGATCTGTTGAAATGGTATGCACCTTGTCCACTGCCTAGCTGGCTAGCTACACATACACAGAAGGCATGCAGTGCTCTATGGAGTACGTCCCCGTGGTCTGTTCTGAGATGGGCCATGAATGCACTACCCATAATGAATATGTCTCCTATGGATCATCGTAGGAATTATACCTTTGTGGCCTATTCGGAATAGGCACCAGAGTTTTGAGCAATAGATTGCAGGTTCAAACCCCGCAACAGCCGCAATTTTTTGTGGCCCAGAATGGGACAGGATGCTTCTAGGAAGCTTATTAGAGCCTTCAGGATGGCACTTGGCGGTCTAAGGATGCGCCAAGTAGGACTGTAGGTTGAGTTTGGCTCCAGTGGAGCCACTATAAGCAGAATCTTTAGCAAAGCTCTACAAGTATAAAAGCCTATACCCTGCATGCATCCATTTACAGTTCTTGCCTTTGAGACTCCTCACAGAGTGTCCAACCAAAGGAAGACACTAAAGACCAACATGCAGACTTCGTGCGGTTGCAAACAATCAAACCTGAAGTGTGGATCCCTTGTTCGTGGGTGATATGTTATCTTGGTTACAATACCAAGAGCGGTTGGCAGCCTCCCATGTCGGGACCCGTTTTCTAGACCGTTGCTATCCGGCGCATTGATAGGGAGGGACATCGACGCGTCGGAGCGAACGAGGTTGTGGAGAAACAGATCCTCAAAGAAGAGAGCATCTTCGGTCTGGATGATGCTGTGCCGGGAGGGATCCCACAAGTGCCACACCTTTGACTTACACGAGACACCAAGGAAGGTGTAGGGAAGGCCGTGATGCTAAAGCTTGCCGTCCTGATGTGGGGCATGTAACCACACGATGGCAACATACCCCTAGACGCGAGCCGGACAGAGGTCAGCTCGCTCACCACACCAGTACTGGTATGGTGTGGATTGACGGGGAAGGGGTTCATGGGGAACCCGGTTCTAGACCCACGTCATGTAGGTCATGGCCTTGAAGTAGAAGCCATTAGAGAGTACAGACTCGACCCGCATGGTGCTGACAGCGTCGGCCATGCTACGGTTCTACCGCCCAGAGACGCTAATCTGGGCGTGTAAGGCGCCGACGTCTCATGATAGATACCACGGTAAGCGAGGAAGAGTCTGGTCTCCCCCATAAACTTGCCACCACGATCAGAGCAGAAGTAACGGAAAGGCCAACTACACTCGCGCTCAGCATGGACAAGCCAGTCCCCAATGGTGGGGGCGGCATCGCTTTTCTGCCAAAGACGGAAGACCGAGCGATAGCTAGAGAATTCGTCCGTGCGAGTGAGGACATAGTGTCCATACCCCCCCATAAACTATGTCAGAAGGGGACCCATGACATCACAGTGGACCCAGTCCAGCGAGGAGGATGTACAAGAGGAGGACAGGGGGTAGGTAGACTGGTGCATCTTCCCCTGAGCACACTCAATGCACTCAGTGGGACACGTCAGTGGAAAGGAGGTTGGATCGAGGCCTTTGGCTGGCTGTGTGCGGTGCATGCTGTCCACAGCGACACAGTGGATGTGACAGAGGCGAAGGTGCAACAGACGTGTGTGCTGCGGAGAGAGTGTGCTAGTAACAAACATATGGCCTGTGTTAGCAGATGGGAAGGGGTTAGAGGGAGATGCGGACAGGTGCGGAACGTGCCACAAGTTTCCACGAGCGGTGGCATGCGAGATGACACGACCGGACAGGCGTAACAAAACGGTGCCAAAACTACGCGAGTGCCGTACGTCCATGCTCATGCGGTCAAGGGTAGTGACGGAAAGGAGGCTAAGCTCAAAGCCGGGAACAAAGAGGACATCGGTCACAAAGACATCCCCAGCGGGACCATGGAAACGAACCACACCGACATCGCAAAACGGTAAGACCTGACCAAAACCTGCCTAAATCCCAGAGGCATTGGTAACGAGGCCAAGGACATTAAAGGCCTCACGCGAGGCCGTCATGTCATGTGTGGCCACAGAGTCGATGATCCAAGTCTTGGCAGGGTCCTGAACCGGTGTCGCAAGGTTGCTAACGGTCACATGGCAGTGGGCGAGGGACGCGGATGCAGTGGACGGGGGTGCAAACCGAGACTTCCAATCATCCAACCAGGCGACATCATCATGAAGATGAGCAGGTGAGAAGGGTACAACAGAGAACAAAACAGAGAAAGGGACACGGCATGACCACAGCTCAGACTCTGTCATGCAAGGAAAGGCAGGGTGATGAGCGACAACGCAACTCGCACTTCCCTGGGGAGGAGGGTGAGGCAGTCCGGGCTCGAGTGCGATGAACTGCTCCAACTGATGCTCGCGGGTGGAGGTCCAACAAATCATACCCACTGTGGCGTGACTGTACCGGAGTTGGGGAAGGAGGAGGGAGGCATCGCTGATGGAAGAGCGGGTGCCAAAGGCTGCGGATGATGCTGCGGCTGAGCTGTCAGAGGGTGAAAGGGAGCGGGCGGCGCGGACACAGTAGGAGCATCATTAGTCACGACAGTGGTGACGAGGCGGCTCTCACGCTGGCGACGCATGGTGGAGATGATGCGCACCTCGTCTGTCAGGAGCGCACACGTATACCATCTGTGTCCTTGCTGGCCACAATTGTGGAAGACTAAGCTACCGCCTCTAGATCCGTTCGATTGCTATTGTGGGCTCTTGTCCTTCTTGTCCCTACGTTTCTTCTTGCCAAATGCACAATGCGCCGGAAGATGCAGCTGCTGCGAGGGCGGTGACAACCATACAGGCGACGGCAGGAGAGGCAAGGGCCTCCATGGGCTCGATGCGGGACTCTTGACGCGCCTCCTCAATGCGGGGAAAGAGCTCGTGTGTCCAGGGCATGAGGGTGTCCTGGACAACCATCACGGCGAGAACGCCCTGGGTGTAATGTACGAAGATGTCGGTGAACACATTGGTTGCGTCACGCTTGATGGTGAGGAGCGCGGATAGAGGGGGTGGTGTAGCGTCTCCCATGTGGTAAAGGATGTCCTCCGCCTGCTGCTAGTAGGAGGTGACCGTCTCGATCTCCCCCATATAGAGGGAGTTGAACTCCCGACGCAAGCGACTGGTCTCTGCCTCGATAGAAAGGCGATGAGGGTGTATGAGGATGTACCACGCTGTTACGGGGTTGAGGATGCCACCTATGGAGAATTCGCCAAGGAAGGGCTCAAGAACGCGACGTGAAGCCCGAGGGACGACGGGGACAAAGGCACGTACAGCACAACCAGCATCATACACCTGGTCGGCCCCTGTCGAGTCGTAGGGAAAGATGTAGTATGGCCACAAGCCCTCACCCTATGCCCAGATGCGGAAGCTGAGCTACCAGCTCGGGAACTGCTCGCCAGCTTGGAGTAGCTGGGGCAGGGTTTCAAAGTCCTTTGGCCTCCAGCCAGTATCTAGAGCGGGGCCTAGGACTGAAGATACAATCTGCCTTTGGCACTGGGTATGCTGCTATGTCGAATACTGTGTAGCATAGGAAATGGTGGGACCAGCATGCCTGGGTGGCAGGAAGGGCGGCGACTATAGCTGTTGTTTTTGTTGTTGCTACGGCTCCTACTGCGGCACTTGTGTCCACAGCTACAGTGCCGCTAGCTGCTACGTCAGGGTTGCAAGTTGCAGGCGTATGGCAGCTAGCGGGTCTGTCTAACTAGCAAGTGCGACGACAGATCCTGCAAGGTGTTGGTGCTGCTGTGGTTGCTGCTGCTTCCGTTGCAATTGTTGCTGCTCCTACTGCTGTTGTTACGGCTACTAGTGCTGCTACTTCTATGGCTGCTAATACTACTATTGCTGCTTCTGCTCCTAGTTTTGTTGCGGCTGCTGCTCTGGCTGCTACAGCTATTGTTGCTGCTTCTACTTCTGTTGCTCCCACTATTGCTAATGCTGCTGTCACTAGCGCAGCGACGACAGCTGTTGCTGCTGTTCTTACTATTGCAACTGCTGTAGTTGCTGTAGAAAGGAAGGGCCAATGGGTCCTCCCATAGAGGAGGACCCCTCCACACTTTCAGCCATGGTTCCCTCTATTCTTCTTTTCTTCCTTTCTTTTGTTGTTGACCTTGTTGGTGACATAAGCAGTGACGTCAGGAGTGACGTCGGTAGTGACGTCACCAGTGCGGCTGACGTCAACAAGAATGTCAGAAGTGACATCAGTCGAGAGTAGCTGATGTCAGAAGTGGTTGTCGCACTGCTGCGTTGGTTGCTATGCTACTACAACTATTGTTACTGCTGCTGCTATTGCTCACGTCAGTAGTGACATTAGTACTGACATCAACAGTGACATCAGTGGTGACATTAGTGCTCACGGCTGAAGACACTACAAGTGCTATCGTTATTTCCACTGTTGTTGATGCTACAATGTTGCCGTGCACTGTTGCTGTCACTGCTGTCGCTACTATTGTTGTTGCTACTACTGTTGTTGTTACTGGTGCTAGTGCTACTACCGTTGTTGCTACTTGTGATGCTGTAGTGGCTGTTGTAGCGTTTGCTGATGCTACTACTGCTGCTACGTTTTGCTACTGTGGCTGCAGGTGCTGTGCCTGTGGCAGCATCCATTTTGGCTGCCACTGTAACAACAACACTGTTGTACGCTACTGTTGTTGCGGTAGGTATTGCTACTGTAGCAGCAGCAACGAGGGTGGGAGTGGGGGTTCCGCAATTTCTCTTTCGTTTTCTTTTTCTCCTTTTTTTCTTTCTCATTTGTGGTCACTGCTTGCTGCTAGTGCAGCTGCGCGCTGCTGCCATAGTCCCTTCTGCTGCTACTACTGCCGGCTGCTGGTGCTACTACTACTGCTTGCTGCTGTTTCTCTTGCCCATAGCTACTCCTGCTGCTACCTGATGCTAGCTGCTATTGCGTGCTGCCGGTTGCTTCTCCTCGCTGCTGCTGCAGTGGCTACTCCTGCTCCCGGCTGCTGCTGCTGCTGCCGGCTGCTGTTGCTACTGCTCGTTGCTCGCAGCTCCCTGTTGCTTGCTGCTCGCTTCTGCTGCGCACTGCTGCTACTGCTGCTTGTTGCTCGCTACTCATTGCTGCTCGCTGCTCGCTGTTGCTGCCGGCTATGGCTCCTGCTACAAGGAGCAGCTGCTGCTTGCTATAGCAGCTCCTACTTGCTAGCTGCATGCTGCTTGCTGCGTGCTGCTGCTGCTACTGTCGTGCTGGCAACAGCAGATGTCACTTTCTTGGTGGTGTCATTGCCACGTGCATCGGGGCCGCTCCAGCGTTGGTCGGTCGTGCTGATCGCAAGTCCACCACCGCTACCACCGACGTGGGGTCAGGTTGCCAAAACAAAATGGCAGTATTTCCCCCATGTCGAGAGCGTTTTGAAGACGCCACCCGGTGGGTCAACACTACCGGAAGAAATCTGGCAGCATTTCCCCTACACGGGCGCGTTCTGGGGACTGCCGGCATTGTTTGGACCTGTTCGCTTGTGTTCTGCTGCTTCTGCTACGCTCTAGCTCTAATACCAAGCTTGAGAACCAAACACAGCAGGGCGGTACAGCAGCATTGTTGATGAAGCGTGCGAGAACTCACGCTCGTTGCTTAAGCTGCGCCTTCAGTCTGCTACACCATAGTCTAAGTCTGAGAGCTCTCGTATTGTTACTCAAAAATGCGTGCACCAGAGTCAACGCCAGTCAACAACTGAAAACTGGAAGTGACTGATCAGGAAGTGAGAATTAGCAACAATGGGAGACCCCAAAAAGTTCTAGCTCTCCTCCAGCTCTGTAGATCTTGTTACTCAGCTCACCAAACATTAAAAAAAAAAACCTATTTTCTGGCAGGCAGGGTTTTCTCAGTGAGCCCTGTGAGACAGCCGACAACCCAAAACCTGGGCGTCGTCCATTTTGCCTGAAAACTGGACCATACCATAATACGCACTCCGTGAACACAGTTGTGTGGTCAGAATCACCTAGAAAAATAGCAATGAGTTATAGCCACCTAAACCCAGGCGGCTTCTACACTATTCCCCGGTCCCAACAGTGCCCAAATAATATGAAACTTGGACCCTAAGCAGAACATGGCGCTACAGATACAACAGCGCAGTCAGACCCAGGACTGGACGTGTGCAGACAGCATATGCAGCGACAGTGACTGGCGGTGGCACGACTGCCGAGGAGGTCAGCGGATGGAGCTGAGCACGTTGGAGGGAGGAGGCTCCAGGGAAATGCGTATAGGCCTCAGCGTGCATCGGCTACACCAGACGACTCTCCAGTAGCGTCTCGTCTTGCCATCAATCATCTGCACGCTGATGTACACAAGCCAAGAGGACACAACAGAGTACAAAGAGAGATGCGTGAAAACCGAAAAGGGATGTGTTGCTTGGAGGTCCAATGAGGTGGAGTACGTAGAACTTGGTGCAGGTACGTATGCAAGTGTCTAGCTCTCTCGCCTGCTGCAACAATTAAGTGTCCCCATCCAATGCATTGCACTTTATTGCGATAACCAAAGTGCCAAGACAATCCCTGAGCATGATGGCATGCATCACTCCCGCACCAAGCACATTAACATTGACATCACTTCATATACGAGCGTATTACTGCAGAAGAAGTTCAAGTCCTCTAGGTCAGCACTGTAGGTCAACAGCATGCAGACTTTCTTACCAGAGTTCTCAGGAGTGGCATGTTGAAAGTTGTTGTGCATGCTCTTAGTCAGCTACACACTCATGATGCCCCAGATCAACATAGGTCT
>SZWC01007220.1:16878-70672 GCA_023375785.1 Penium margaritaceum | reverse complement strand
ATGTGTGTGTGTGTGTGTGTGTGTGTGTGTGTGTGTGTGTGTGTGTGTGTGTGTGTGTGTGTGTGTGTGTGTGTGTGTGTGTGTGTTTGTGTGTGTGCTCTTCGTTTTGAGGTCATGAAAGAGTGTTGGTTATGGGTGAAACACACGCAACTGACTTCTTGCCTCTGCTTTCACACAGATGATTACCCTTTACTGCAGATCTTGGGTGCAACACTGTGACGCATGATGGAGTGCACAATGGTGAACCCCTAATGGAGTGTTCAAGAGATGGTCACAACACCAACATGAGCTTTGTGGAGAGTTTGCTTGTAGTGATGAGATTTTCCATGCTACGCACTCCAGCATCTCAGCACGGGGCACACATTTCATAGGGATGTATGCGTGCTTGTACGAACTTGGTTGATGCGGATCGAGTTGCACTAGACGAGGGAAGTTAACTTTCTGATTCCTTGGGAGCACATGTCGAATTTGTATCGATGCGAGAAACATCATCTAGACCTTGTTCTATCCACAATCGGATTCCACGCTTGGGTATCACCATAACTCCATGTCAATGACCTTTCATGGAAAACATGGTCAACTGACTGTTGGTTTTTTCCATCTCTCATTGTGCTCTGTTGTATCCTCCCGGCTTGTGTACATCAGCCTGCACATGGAAAACGGCGAGACTTAACGCTGCTGGAGTGTCGTCCGGTGGAGCCGACGCACACTGAGGCCCACACGCAGTTCGCTAAAGCCTCCTCTCTCTCGTGACGTGCTCAGCTCCATCGGCAGGCCTCCTCAGCGATCTGGCCACCGGCGGTCACTGCCACTGCAGATGTTGTCTGCATGCGTACAGTGCTAGATCTGAATGTACCATTGCGTCTGTAGCATCTTGCTCTGCTTAGGATCCAGGTCTCATGTTAGCGTGGCACTATTGTCACCAGGGACAATTGTAGGCGCTGCCTGGGTTTAGGCAGCCATAACTCCTCACTTCTAGTTTTCTAGCTGATTTTGACCGTACGACTGCGTTTGGAGCATGCGTATTATGGTATGGTCCGGTTTTCAGGCAAAACGGATGACGCCCGGGTTTGGGCTGTCAGCCGTCTGGTAGGGCTCACCGAGAAAACCGTGCTTGCCAGAAAATAGGTATACTTTGTGATTGGCTTAGAAACTAAGCAACAAGCTCTACAGAGCTGGGGGGGGGGGGGGGGGGGGGGGGGGGGGAGCTAGATTTTGAGGGCTCGCCCATTGTTGCTCATCCTTGATTCTTAATTAGTCACTTCCAGTTTTCAGCTGCTTTCTTGCGCTAACACCGGCACGCGCATCTCTGAGTAACAAACCCAAAGCATTCAGACATAGACTCTAGAGCGGCAGACTAAGGGGGCAGTAGACTAAGCAACGAGCGTGGAAGCCCGCACGCTGCATCAACTATGGTACTGCCCCAACCTGCGCTTTACGACGGTTCCTAGCTTGGAATCTGAGCCAGAGCGCAGCAGCAGCAGCAAAAAACTGGCGTACAGGTCCCTGACTACGCCGGCGGACCCCCATATGCGCCAGTAAAGGGGAAATGCTGCCGGACTCTTCCCGGCAGCATTGACCTACCTGGTGGCAGCGTCAGATTTTTTCCCATGGCCACTGGGCTAGGGGAAATGTTGTCAGATTTTTTCCAGCAGCACTGATCCCCACGTGTGACGCAAGGAGGTGAGCGGCATGTAGCGTCAGGCACCTACTGGCAACGACGTACATGGCAACGTCAACCAAGTGCAGTGACTGGGAGCAGCAGAAAACAGCAGCAGCAGCCTGCAGTAGCAGCAGAAGCTTGCAGCAATAGCGCGCAGTGGCAGCAGCCAGCAGTAGCTGCGTGTAGCAGCAGCGGCTGGTAGGAGCACCAGCTCGTGGCAGCTCACAGTAGCAACAGCCCGCAGCAGCAAGCACCAACAACAGCCAGCAGCAATAGCTCGCAGCAGCACCAGTGCGCAGTAGANCCCTGACTACGCCGGCGGACCCCCATATGCGCCAGTAAAGGGGAAATGCTGCCGGACTTTTCCCGGCAGCATTGACCCACCTGGTGGTGGCGTCAGATTTTTTCCCATGGCCACTGGGCTAGGGGAAATGTTGTCAGATTTTTTCCAGCAGCACTGATCCCCACGTGTGACGCAAGGAGGTGAGCGGCAGGGAGCGGCAGGCACCTACTGGCCACAACGTACATGGCAACGTCAACCAAGTGCAGTGACTGGGAGCAGCAGAAAACAGCAGCAGCAGCCTGCAGTAGCAGCAGAAGCTTGCAGCAATAGCGCGCAGTGGCAGCAGCCAGCAGTAGCTGCGTGTAGCAGCAGCGGCTGGTAGGAGCACCAGCTCGTGGCAGCTCACAGTAGCAACAGCCCGCAGCAGCAAGCACCAACAACAGCCAGCAGCAGTAGCTCGCAGTAGCACCAGTGCGCAGTAGAAGCGAGCAGCAGCAGCAGCCAGCTACAGCAGCAGCATCAGCGAGCAGTAGCCACCAACAGCCTGCAGCAATCGGCAGCAGCAGCTACAGTAGCGGCCAGCAGCAACAACAGCTGCAGCTCACAGTAGCAGCAGCTGCAGCTGCTTGCAGCCTGCTGCTTGCAGCGAGGAGCAAACTCACTGCTCGCAGCCCATAGCAAGCAGCGAGCAGTGAGCAGTGAGCTCGCTACTCGCAGCTTGCGGCTCGAAGCGAGCAGCGAGCTCGCTGTGACAAACAAAGAGGAAAAGAAAGGGAGACACACAACAAAAAATCCCTCACCCCATAGGTGGCTCTGCAGCAGCTACAACCACCACCACAGCCGTTGTAGCAGCTACAACAATTGTAGCAGCACCCAACAGCTCAGTAGCATTAGTGGTAGTTGCTGCTACAGCAGCAGCCGTAGTAGCAGCAGCAACTGCAGTAGTAGTAGCAGCTGCTGCTGCAACAACAGCCGCAGCAGGAACAGCAACAACAGTAACTTTTGCAGCAGCATACCACCAGCAGCAGCAACAATAGCAACGGCAGTAGTAGCAGCTGCAGCAGCAACAGCAGCAGCTGCCCTACAGCTGACACAGTAGCGGCTCCAGCAACAACCACTGATGTCAACAATTCTCAGGTGACGTCACTACTGACATCACTGCTGACGTCATCAACAAAAAGCCAATCTACAACAGCAACCCTATAGATAATGCAATAGCAACTACTACCGTGAGCCATCCTAGGCTGACACCACTGTTGACGTCACTGCTACCATCAACAGCACACAGTGACTTCAGTCCTTGGCCTCGCTCTGGATACCGGCCGCATGCCAAAGGACTTTGAGACCCTGCCCCTGCCGCTTCGGGCCAGTGAATAGTTCGAGAGCTGGGAGCTTAGCTTCCACATTTGGGCACAAGGTGAGGATCTGTGGGCATACTTCACTCTTTTGTACGACTCCACCCAGGCTGACAAGTTGTATGATGCTGGTTGCACCGTACGCGCCCTCATCCCGGTCGTTCCTCCGGCATCACGCCTAGCCATTTGAGTTATAGTTAATTGATGTCCTTTTGTACACACGTAGACCTCTGTATTAGCTTGCTTACTCTCATGGTAGTTTCCTGGGGGTTTCATAGTATGGAGAAGTGGGGGAGGGAGGGGGGGGAGGTGGGAAAAGTGTATGAGGCAAGTGTATGGGATAGCGTGTCATTAACTAGGTGGTGAGTGTATCATATTGATACACGTGTATTGTGTAGGTGAAAGTCTACTTGGTGTAAGGGATCACTGACATGGAGGGGAGGAGAAGGAGGGAGAGGTGGGAAAAGTGTATGAGGCAAGTGTATGGGATAGTGTATCACTAACTAGGTGGTGACTGTACCATAATTTTACACATGTGTATCATGTAGGTGGAAGTCTTCCTTAGTGTGAGGGATCACTGAGGGAGAGGGGAGGAGAGGGGGGGGAGGGGAGGTGGGAAAAGTGTATGAGGTAAGTGTATGGGGTAGTGTATCATTATGTGGGTGGTGAGTGTATCATATTGATACACGTGTGTATTATGTAGGTGAAAGTCTTCCTTGGTGTGATGGATCACTGACATGGAGGGGAGGAGAGGGAGGGAGAGGTGGGAAAAGTGTATAAGGCAAGTGTATGGGATAGTGTATCACTAACTAGGTGGTGAATGTACCATAATTTTACACATGTGTATTATGTAGGTGGAAGTCTTCCTTAGTGTGAGGGATCACTGAGGGGGAGGGGAGGCGGGGTGGGGGGGGAGGTGGGAAAGTGTATGAGGTAAGTGTATGGGGTAGTGTATCACTGTGTGGGTGGTGAGTGTATCATATTGATACACATGTGTAGTTTTTAGGCGGAAGTCTTCCTTGGTGTGAGGGATCACTGACAGGGAGGGGAGGAGAGGGCCGGGAGGTGGGAAGAGTGTATGAGGTAAATGTATGGGATGGTGTAGCACTGTGTGGGTGGTAAGTGTATCATAATGATACACATGCGTATTGTGTAGGTGGAAGTCTTCCTTGGTGTAAGGTATCACTGACAGGGAGGGGAGGAGAGGGGGGGGAGATGGAAAAGTGTATGAGGTAAGTGTATGGGGTAGTGTATCACTGTGTGGGTATTGAGTGTATCACAATGATACACATGTGTATCATGTAGTTGGAATTTTTCCTTGGTGTCAATTATGTGTGTTGCGATCTTTGACAATATGTATCAAACTTCTACACTTACGTATGTATTCTTTCCTGAAAGGACGCAATTATGTTGCCTTACATGTTGCGTATTGAAAACTTAACATATTCTTGAGTTTGGAGTTTGGGGGAGGAAAATTGTGTAAGAGGTAGGATCAAAATGTTTAACAATCAACATTTTTGCCAGCTCAATAATGGCTGACGTAGTTCATTACTGCAATGTATGGATGGCATAATTTTGTACAAGAAGGTCATTCAAGGTGCGAGCCTTCTATATAACAGGAACACGCAGTACGCAGAATGTGACATTCTAATCAGTTAACACCCAGCCGTGCAATTTCCCTCGCTTCCTCAAGAAGGTCGAATGATGTTTTTAGGGTTGTGTTTTACATATTTCAAATCAGATGATTGCACGCAAATGAACTTACATAAGAAGTTGTAAGCCGAACGCATTGGTAGGAAAAGCTCCGAAGGGGAAAAGTCCAATTTGCAACATGGACATTCAGAGCGGCGAGCCTACCTGAGTGTCAATCCTTTTGCAATTACTTGTGTACTTTTTTCTTATCTACATTCAGGGGTTCGTGTTTGGGAGGTAATAGAGGTCTAGATGTACTGATTAAGTTCTAGTTCTCTCTTTAGAAACTTGATCAGTCCTGGATCGTCCGATGTCTGAATCGAACAGTTGTTGGCTTACCATTTCTTCTCGGTCGGATACACGGGAACAACTTCTCTTTCCTGCGTAATCACGANCTCATACATTCGGCCCATACAATTTTTCCGTATTGGGGGGGGGAGGGGGGGGGGTGTGCGGGAGAGAGTGACGACCATGTCCGGCGGGAACATCGGTTAGTGCTTGACTCCCCTCCCCTACCCGATTGGAAAAACATGTATTAGGTGAATGTATGAGCGATTGAACTCAATGTTGGTGCAACTCTCGCTTAAGAAATACACAAATAAACTCACCAAGGTTTGTATGTAGGAAGCTTCCTCCTCAGTCTTTAATGACAAGCGACATCAGATCTATCTTGTCTACATTCAGGGGATCGTTCAGTCCCAGCTACCCAGAAATGTTTGGGAGATAAAAGAGGTCTAGATGTACTGATGAAGTAATAGTTCTCTCTTTAGAACCTTGATCAGTCCTTGATCGTCCGATGTCTCAATCGAAAAACAATCGGCTTACCATCTTTTTCAATCTGGATACACGGGAACAAACTCTCTTTCCTGCCTAACCATGACTTTGACTGTGACGACGTCGCACCCGACCTCGTCCGACGGTTGCTTGACAACCGGAGGTGGTCGGATGCTGCAAATCACACAACAGTTTAAAACTGACAACAAAATGGGTCCTCCAAAGTCGAAAAAATGGATCTCCTTTCATATCCACCGACACTTTCCTTCTTGGTTGTATAATGCGCGTGTCTTTACCGGTTGGCCTAAACAGCGAATATGGAAAAAATGTCTTCCCAGTACCAGCTGTACACAAGCTTGTTAAAATTTTCACTTCGGTGACAGAAGGAGTTCACAACTTCACAACACATTTAACCACATGTCCTCTTTGAGACAGATCTATGTCAAATAGTTTTGAAATGCACCACATGTTATGATTTGTCAATATTGGTCATAGAAGCTTCTACGTAATTTCAAATCAAGTAAACTAGTATCTGGCTGGTCAGAAGAAACTTCTAAGAAAAAGTATTGATGTCAATGTACTACTTCCAAAAAAACTCCTCTACACCTGTTGATGCACTATACACTTTTTTCAAGTGTATGGATTAGGGGTGATTGGTTTTAAATGAGCCATTCAGCCCGTCCTCGGCAACTTCAACACTGGCGGGACCCCAGACCCTACAGCCGCATGGCACGTCCTCACCCGTCCCCATCGTCTATTGAGCAAGGCTGAGACCAGCCTTCTGCTGCAAGAGTTCAACTCCCTCCACATGGGGGAGACCGAGACGGTCACCTCTTACAAGCAGCAGGCTGAGGACATCCTCTGTCACCTAGGCACCTCTGCTTCACCCCCTCTCATCGTGCTCTTGACCATCAAGCGCGGTGCCACCGACGCGTACCTCAACGTCTTTTTCCACTACACCCAGGACGTCCTCTCCACCATGGCAACCCAGGGCACCCTCATACCCTGGGCATACGAGCTCTTTCTCAGGATTGACAAAGCTCATCTGGCGGTGCCAGCGTGAGCACCGTCTCACCTCTGCCGCCGTCGCTGTTGCCGGCCCTGATGCCTCCACCCCGTCCAGCAACTCCACTCCTCCGACAGCCACACCGGTCCCGCCGTCACCAGCTCCGCAAGAGGATCATCCACGGCCGTCGGTGCCTTCTTCTCCATCACAAGTGCAGTCCTCCTATCCGTGCTCCGGCGGTATCACTGCGTACTCAGTCTACACTCCGGACCGTCCACACGTGAGCGTCAGTTGGAGCAGTTCAACTTGCTCCAGCTCGGCCTGCCTCGCCCTCCCCCCCAGGGAAGTGCAAGTTGCATCACCTACGGCCCGTCTGCCCTACCCTGAATAAGTGAGACTGAGCTGCGGTTGTGCATTGCTTCCTCATCCATTTTTTTTGTCTCTCGTGCTCTCTTCTTCCCCTTTCTATGACGACATCACGTGGCTTTATGATTGGGAGTCTTGGTTTGCACCGCCGTCCACCGCGTCCTCATCTCTTGCTTGCTGCCATGTGACTGCTAGTGATTTGGCGACTCCGGTCTAGGGCCCTACCGAGACCTGGATCATCAACTCCAGGGCCACGAATGACATGACAGCCTCTTGCAAGGCCTTTAGTGTACTTGGTCATGCTGGCAACGTGTCCGGGGACCAGACGGGCTCCAGACAGGTGTTACCTGTCCGCGGCGTTAGCGTCGTTTGTTTCCGTGGTCCTACCGGTGATGTCTTCGTGACTGATTTCCTCTTTGTCCCAAGCCTTTAGCTCAGCCTCCTGTCCGTCACTGCCCTTGACCGCATGAGCATGGACGTCTTGCACTCGCATGGCGTTGGCACTCGGTCGTTACATCCGTCCGGTCTTGTTATTCTACACGCCACCGCCCGTGGCAACCTGTGGCACGTGCCTCGTCTGTCCTCTGATCCCTCCGTCCCCTCCCTGTTGGCCATCACAGGCCATGTGTTCTTCACCAGCACACTCTCATCGTAGCACACACATCTCTTGCATCACCGCCTTTTCCACATCCACTCTGTTGTCGTTGATAGCATGATCCGCACCCAGCCGGCCAAGGGCCTTGACCCAGACTCCTTCCCCTAGCCGTGCCTCACAAAGTGCATTGATTGCGCTTAGGGCAAGATGCACCCGTCCACATACCCTCCGTCTTTCTCCCATGCATCCGCCCCTCTAGACCTGGTCCATTCTGATGACATGGGTCCTCTCCCTACTGATTCCGTCGAGGAGCATGGACGCTATGACCTTATCCTCACTGACGACAAATCTCGCTACCGCTGGGTCTTCTGCCTTCGGCAGAAGAGCGATGTCACTCCTGCCATTGAGGACTGGCTTGTCCGTGCGGAGCGCGAGTGTGGTCGGCCTCGTCGCCGCTTTTTCTCCGATCACGATTGCAAGTACATGGGAGAGACCACAACTTTTCTTGCCTCCCGCGGTATCCACCACGAGACATCGGTGCCTTACACACCAGCTCAGAATGGCATCTCTGAGCGGTGGAACCGCACCATGGCTAACGCTGTCCGCATCAGGCGGGTCAAGTCTGGCCTCTCTGATGGCTTCTACTTCGAAGCCATGGCCTACATGACGTGGGTCTGGAACCGGATTCCCCACGGCCCTCTTCCCCGCCATTCCACGTTGTACCAGCATTGGTGCGATCAACGGGCTGACCTATGCCTGGCTCGCATGTGTGGTTGCATGGCCATTGTGTGGATGCATGCCTCGCAACAGGACGGCAAGCTTGTCCCCCGCAAACGTCCTTGTACCTTCCTTGGTGTCTCTCGTCAGTCCAAAGCCTGGCACTTCTGGGATCCCTCCCTCTACTACATCATCGAGTCATGCAATGCCCTCTTCTTTGAGGAGTTGTTTCCTTGCAACCTCGTTTGCTCCAACTCGTTGGTGTCCCTCCCACTGCGTGGAGGAGTGGTGAGTCCGTCCTCTGTCATGCGGCTTCGAGGCATCACATCACATGGTCCCTCCGAGCCGGTAGCCCCAGTCGCATCCGCAAGCCCCTCTGGGCTGGCAGCCCCAGTCGCGTCCGCTGGCCACTCCACGCTGGTGGCCCCGTCCGCATCTGCTTTTCCCTCCAGGCCGGCAGACCCATCTGCATCCACTAGTCCCTTCAGGCCGGCAGCTCCAGTCGCGTCCTCTAGTACCTCCTGGCCAGCAGCTCCAGTCTCGTCCGGTAGTGCCTTCGGGCCAGTAGCTCCAATCACATCTGCTGGTCCCTCTGCACCGGCAGCCCCTATCACGTCCACTGGCCCCTCTGTGCCGGCAGCCCCGTCCGCGTCTACTGGTCCCTTTGGGCCGGCAGACCTGTCTGCGTCCATTGGTCCCTCCGGGTGATCAGCTCCGCCCGCGTCCGCTGGTCCTTCTGTACCAGCAGCCCCGTCTGCCTCCGCCAGCACCTCGGACTCGATGCCATCTCCTGTCCTACCACGCTACACGTGTGGCCTAGATGACAGCCTCCAACCTGCGTTGTCAGTAAGTGCACAAACCGCCACACCGTGCTCTATGGTACCTCGGCCCCCCGTCGCCCCACGTGTCTTTCCACTCCTACATTAGTGAGTGGGGAACCTGGCACCAAGGCCCTGAGCCTAACCACTTCGACCATCATCGTAGAGCTCCACCCGGGCTCTGCACTGGGATACGCCATGCTCCATCAGGAGCATTGGCATGTTATCATGATTGCACTCACACACATCCGACCAGGAACTCAAGATACACAAGCCCTCGCAGTCCGCTCCACGAAATGCCCAGAGAACTCAGCCACACTATGCAATGCTCAAGCCTTCCTCGAGGCCATGCACTGGGATGCTGCCTACGTCGACAAGCTCGTTGTTATCCTGCACCACCACATGTATGAACTCATAGATCTCCCCTAGGTCGGAAAGCCGTCGGTGCCAAATGGGTCTTCCAACGCAAATGGAAGTTGAACGAGTCCTTGGATAAGTACAAGGCCCGCCTCATAGCCAAGGGGTTTGCTCAGGTCCCTGGGGTTGATTACGACCAGATCTTTGCCCAAGTTGGCTGATTCTCCACTAGCCAAGCGCTCTTTAGCCAGGTTGCCCAGCACGGGTGGGAGTTGCATCAGATGGACATGATCAACGCTTTCCTCCATGGCTCGCTTGAGGGTGAGGAGCTCTACATGTTGCAGCCTCCAGGCTTCGTCGACAAAACTGGGAAGGTGTGGCGGTTGTAGAAGGCCCTCTATGGCCTGAAGCAGTCGCCTCGGTGTTGGAACTAGGAGACTATTCAAACGCTCCTCTGCAACGGCCTCTTGCCTAGCATAGTTGACCCTATACCGTTCATCAGCCTGCGAGGCCAGACCTTCGTCGCTGTCCTGGTCTACATCGACGATCTCCTCATTGTGTCGCCACACATGTCTGCCATCCAGCGTGTCAAGAACCTACTGCACACCGCCTACCAGTTGAAGGATCTGGGGTCTGCCCGAGTCTTCCTAGGCATGGAGCTTGAGCATGATCGCTCCTAGAGTATCATGCACGTCCACCAAGCTGCCTAAGTACAGACTCTATCCACTTGCTTTGCCAAGGATCTGCCCCTTGTGTCAAGCACATCCTCACCCATGTCACTTGATGGCCAGTGCAGCTGAAACACTCTGACTCAGCCATTGTGGGACAGCCAATTGAAGTGACAACGTATCTGTGAGTCATCGGGTCACTAATATTCCTCGCGACGACGACGCGCCCAGACATCATGTTTGCCGTCAACCTCCTTGCTCAGTTCTCTCAGGAGTCGCGTCACCTCCAATTCACGGCTGCAATCCGAGTACTACGCTATGTCCTCTCAACTCCACGGCGAGGTCTCATGTTCCATCGACTGTCGTCTGTTGTCGTGGTGGGGTACACAAAATGTGACTGGGCCGGCAGTCTAGACGGTAAGAGCCACATAGGTTGGATCTTTCTCATTGGCGGCACGACTATGTCCTGGCACAGTGGCAAGCACAGGTGCATTGCACGTAGCACTACTACGGCTGAGTACGTGGCCCTTGGCTCAGGCGCATGTGAGAGCACGTGGTTGCCTTGTCTGTTGTCCGAGTTGCATCAATCCATTGCATCCATCACGTTCCATTGTGACAATGAGAGTGTCATGGCCATCACCGACAATGACGGCGTGCATCACACACGCACAAAGCATATCAATGTTGAGTATCACTATGTGCATTTGTTGTTGCATGATGGTAGCGTCAACATTGTGTGGGTTGAGACAGCACGATAGCTGGCTGACTTCTTGACCAAGGCACTAAGGCGTGACTCGTTGACAAAGGCTGTGAGTTCGTTTGGTGTGCATCCATGAGTTGCACTTTTTGTCCCTGCCTGCGTCTCTGTGTACCCTTGGGGAGTGTGCCTGTTGAATGTGTCACTTCCCGCCCATGTGCACTGCACCTCTGAGACATGGAGGAATGTTGGTTTTTTTTCATCTCTCATTATGCTCTTTTGTGTCCTCCTGGCTTGTGTACATTGTTGTGCAGATGACTGACGGCAAGACTTGACGCTACTGGAGTGTCGTCCGCTTGAGCCGACACACGCTGAGGCCTACATGCAATGCGCTGGAGCCTCCTCCCTCTGGTACGTGCTCAGCTCCATTGGCATGCCTCCTCGGTCGGGCCACCGGCGGTCAATGCCATTGCAGATGCTGTCTGCATGCGTCTAATGCTTGATCTGACTATACCATTGCGTCTGCAGCGTCTTGCTCTACTTAGGGTCCAACTCTCATGTTAGCACGGCACAGTTGTTGCAGGGGACTATTGTAAGCGCTGCTTGGGTCTAGGCAGCCATAACTCCTAACCGATATTTTTCTAGCTGATTCTAACCGCACGACCGCTTTTGTGGTGTGCGTATTATGGTATCATCCAGTTTTCAGGCAAAACAGATGACGCCCAGGTTTGGGTTGTCGGCCGTCTGGCAGGGCTCATTGAGAAAANCAGTCACTGCCACTACAGATGCTGTCTGCATGCGTCTAATGCTTGATCTGACTATACCATTGTGTCTGCAGCATCTTGCTCTACTTAGGGTCCAACTCTCATGTTAGCACGGCACAGTTGTTGCAGGGGACTATTGTAAGCGCTGCTTGGGTCTAGGCAGCCATAACTCCTAACCGATATTTTTCTAGCTGATTCTAACCGCACGACCGCTTTTGTGGTGTGCGTATTATGGTATCATCCAGTTTTCAGGCAAAACAGATGACGCCCAGGTTTGGGTTGTCGGCCGTCTGGCAGGGCTCATTGAGAAAACTCTACCTGCCAGAAAGTAGGTCTTTTTTGTTGAAGCGTGAGGGACGGTTCGGCCCTCCCTCCTCGCTGAAGCAAGGGGTGGTTGCGCACCACCCCTCGCTTCAGCAAGGGCTGGCCGACGGCCAGCACTTTGCTGGCCGCCGGCCAGCTCGTTGCCAGGCCGCTGGACGGCTGGTGGCTGGCAGAGTGACCGGCCAGCCACTAGCCGGCCAGCCACTAGCCGGCCAGCCACCAGCCGCGGATCGTGGCCTCAGCCCGATCGACGGCTGAGGGGCCACGAGGGCCTCAAGGGCGAGGCCTTGTGGCCTCGTGCCCTCGTCCCCATTCGCCCTCCTTGCAAGCGAGCGAGCGAGGATGAGGGAGGGGGACGAGGGACGAGAGGCGAGAGATCCTGGCGCAAAATCGCCGGCGTACCTCTCACGCAATGATTTTGCTCCAAAACGTCAAAAACGGAAGTCAAAGTTCATTCGTGACAAACTTTGACATAAAGTAATGGAATAACTCGTGCAAATGCACAAATTCAGGGTAAAAACCCCCGGTTTGGGTCTTAAAGCCAGGGGTAAGGCTAAAAACGGAAATGGGCCTTCGGATACTCAAAACATTTGAGCCTCTCTGCTTTGGGTCATTGATGACGATTGCCCCTCAGTCATGCAAAGGGGGAAAACCCTTGACGCGGACTCAGAATGCCATTCTACGAACTCCGACGATGACTCCAGAGCAGGAGTTGGAGACTCGACCCGTTATAGTGGTTCTCAGAGCCAGACGACCCCCGCGACTAAGGGTTTGACGGAAACGGTGGCTACGCCGTATATAAAACGCCAGAGGCAGCTACAAGTAGCAACAGAAACGCCAAAAGGGACCACGGCATCCATGCTTTACGGATTGAGGTGCCGTAAAGTGTGTTGGAGAGTTGGAGAAAGGCTCTACTTGGGAGAGCCTCTCCCTTCCAGTCTCTCCTCACTTTTAGGGGGCTAGGAGGGTTCTTGTGGGATGGGGTGGGGAGTCTCCATCCCTAAAACAACCAAAGCCTTCCCATGTACAAGACTCCTTCCTTCCTCCCTCATAAAAAATTTAGGGCAGCTTCCTTTCCCAAGATCAGGGAATCTCACGACCTGACAGCTTCCTTAAAAAGAAGGAGGGTGTCACCTTGAAGGGTTTTGACCACACTCCAACGCCGCAAGCTCAAGGGAGACGCCACCCAAGAACGCGAGAGGCGTCAAGGAGCGTGAAGAGAAGGCCAAGGAAGGCAAGAAGACAAGAGGAAGACAAGAAGACAAGAGGAAGACAAGGAGGTAGAAGAAAGAGTGAAAGAGTTGCTCGGAATTTGTAGAATTCCCCTTACTTTCATTGCTCTTGTTTTGTGAGCAACACTTGCGTCCCTTCTCGTTTTCTTGCCTTGTAATTTTCTGTTTTCCTAGATTCTAGCCACTATCGATTTCCGTGAATCACAGCGTAGGAAGACTAGTTTTCAAAATCCACACCCTTGTGCTGACGTGGCGGCCTAGGAAAATAGATGTTACACTCATAATTTTCTCACCGATCGTGAGAGCAAGGACATTGTAGGAGGTAATCCCTCTTCAAAGTTGTGGGGTGATCCCCACAACAAATTTCATGTGCTAGTTGCACGTGCAACAAGATGGCAAGTGCCGGACCGTCGAAGGACCAACAAGGGCAAGGTGGTGACGGCCTCACCACAAACCCTTAGCGGAATCCAAATCTTGGGATCCACCGCCGTGAGCACGATTGCCAAACCAAAGGCAACCGTATCGCCGAAGGAAACCAGCACCAACCTTGGTGACACCGAGAAGTGTGTGGAGGCTGGAAAAGTGCTTGATGAGCACGTCAACACGCACGTGGGTGATCCCCATGCGATAGATGACGCGCTGGAGGAGGATCAACTATAGGGGAACCCTGACAAAGAGCACGACGCCGACGATGACAAAGGAGATGAGGATCATCACCATCTTCGTGCGGTAAACTTGAGTCGATCGCTCGAGAAGGGCAAGGCGCTTGCCACATCACCCAAAGCTACCGACAATAGCGAGGCTGCTGAGAGCAGCAAAGGCGCCAAATGCAGCCACGCGGGAACTTCCCGCGAGAACGAGCCAGACAACGTCGCCGCGAAGGCCATTTGCGATGACCACCGCAGGCTTGCAGAGTTTGCTATTGAAGCGGCCGGCCGACTCAAGATCACCGCCGACGGTGGAGGTATGGCACCTCTTGGAGGAGTAGGGGCGGACCCCCCTTCCTACGATGTGGCCGCAATGGGGTAGGGCAGCGCCCACTCAAGCGTCGTCGCTGACGACAACCTCCTCCAAAAGGTGGGACTCCTTGGAGGCGTGTACGCAAACCGTACCCTCCTCCACTAGGTAAAGGTACACAGACAACGCAAGGCCCCGGAGGCTGTCACCAATGCTCTGACAACATCAAAGATCAATTTTGCATTTGCCAACCAGCTGGCCCACGTCGGGCAGTGCATCACGGACCTTGACCGTGATCGCCAGCTACAATGCCTGGTCGCCCATGAGGCAAGCCGCCGATGCAACGACCTTGACAAGCAATTGCAGAGCGTGACCCAAGTGCGGATGCAACAGCAAGCGCAGTGTGCCGCAGCTGCTGATGCCACTGTCGGTGGCAGCAACAACTTGCCTACCTCGACGACTTCAGGGCCGGTCATGAACACATCCATTCTCCACAATATGGAGATCTTCCAAGAGAACGTGAAGCTGACCGACTTGTTGAATTGCATGGAGCACATTCTACATGTCCACAAGGCTCCACTCAGCTAGTGGGTCGACCTTGCCACGAAGGGGCTTGAAGACAAGCTCTTCACGTATGTGGTCAAGGAGTGGACTACGTAGCAACCACACCTTGAGTGGCAACCCATGCCGTCGGAGGCCTTCTGCGCAATCATGCGTAAGAAGTGCACCCAGTGTGAGGAGACGCACCGTGCCTTCTACAAAATCAAGGACTTCAGACAACTGGGTGGCTCGCTCAAAGCCTACTTGAGCAATTTCACCGCACTTGTAGAGGAAGCCAAAAGCTTCACCGAGGGCGATGGGAATCAGACCTTCAATCACCCGGAGTGCATGCTCTTGGAGTACTTGCGTAACGGTATTGCCAACTGAAGGACAAGACCACCACAACCGCAACAAGCCAGGCTTGGACAAGCTGGAGGGCATTGCCGGACTACATGAGTAAGGAGTATTCGGCGAACCCGAAGCACAACTCAAACGCACGGCCGAACGTGTGTGCACAGCAAGTCCGCGACATGCGCATGGACGCTTTGGGGGCTAGAGGAGCAGCCGGGTAGCGGAGCAGGGCCAAGGGCAAGCAGCTTGCAAACCCTCCAGTCAAGAATAATGGCGGGTACAAGACCACAAACCACAAGCGCAGCCACAACAATGACGAGCTGCACGCGGCGCATGAGCGTTGCAACACAGCATTCCGCAACGGACTCTGCAACAACTGTATGTAGCCTGGTCACTTCAGGGCTGAGTACCCTGGTGGACAAGAGCTTGCAGCGTTAGCCGCAGCAGCAGCATCTCATGGGGAGGGTGCAACAGGAGGCCCCGGACAGGGTCGTGGATAGGGTGGCGGTCGCGGCAATGGGCCCGTCCGAGGCAAAGGACAAGACCCGTCGGATGGGTCTTCCCCATGCCTGAGTGACGTTAGTGGGGACCACTCAAGGGTAAAACTGGATGAAGAGTGTGGGTTCATGTTTTTAGGCAATGATGTTAAACAATTTGAGTTTTTGACAAGTTCAAATTTCTCTATTGTTTTCTTCCCTCATTGAAAATCATTCTGCACTTGCTGATCTACATTGCCCACTACATCTTGTGTCATTGGACAAGATGCATGACCAAACCGGCTTAGTGTTGGCGATACTCACCATTGTGCAAGAATTGTGTAACACAGTGATTGAAGCAAACTTCCTCAAAGCAATGAGTTAATCATGTTCGCGGTAACTTTAGTCGACCATTTCAACCCAGTGAATTTTAAAGATTGGCAAGTGCTAGCTGGATTTACACGTGCCCTCAAGATGTGGACTCGAGTAGGTGAATCATGGGAGTTGCAACATCCGCCGTCTAGATTCCGTGTTTATCACAAACTCGGCTTGTCATAGTCGAGCGTGTTCACTGGGAAGAGTGGAGGCAACATGACGATGCAGTTTGAAGGACACCTAGTTGTTGCTCCCGTGAACATACTTGCTGACACTAGAGGAGATGGCTCTTTTATGAGCCTTGGCTTTAGCCGACAGGTTGGCCTTAAGTACGAGCCATCTAATGGCGCAATTGTCATCGGTGAGAACCGTACGGTACCCATGATCGGTACTTGTAAAGCAAAAAATTGTATTCAAGGGTACACACAGAGTGTCACATTGAAGGTACTCAACCTTCTTGACCCGTTTGACGTAGTTCTAGGTGATCCCTGGCTCCATGAAAACAAGGCTCTAGTGTGCTTTGAATCAAAGCATGTGATCATCCAAAAAAGACAGCATCACTTTACGTTGACTCAGAGTACGGAATTATCGCCGACTTGACTAAAAGTCCATGCCAGCGTGTCTGCAATGCAGGTCTAGAGACGTATTCGACAAGGTTGTCGATGCTTTTGAGCTCAGCTCCAGAAAGTGGAGGACGACGTGAGGGAAGACATGCCACAAAAGATAAAATATCTTCTGGCGGAGTTCTCGGGTGTATTCCAAGACCCACCGGCTGGGCTTCCACCAGAAAGACACATGGGCCACACGATTCCGCTACAGCCGGAGGCAACTCCTCCGTTCAGACCCATGTATTGTCTTAGTCTAGTAGAAAGGCGAGAGGCCGAACGCCAAATCAAAGAGTACCTTGCAAAAGAATGGATCGAGCCAAGTAGCTCACCATACGGTGCGCCCATCCTTTTTATGAACAAAAAGGACGGTAGTTTACGCATGTGCGCGGATTACCACACGTTGAACAAGCTGACAGTGAAAAATCAATTCCCATTGCCACAGATTGAGGACCTTTTTTACCAACTCCAAGGTGCAAAAGTACTTTTATCCTTGGATTTGTCTCAAGGGTACCATCAAATCCGCATCCTAGAAGATGATATGCCCAAAACCGCGTTTCGAACGCACATGGGACACTATCAGTTTTGAGTGTTATGCTTCGGGCTTACAAATTCCCCGACAACCTTTCAAGGAGAAATGTGATGCCAAACACGATAGACCTTTGAGCAAAGATGATCTCCCAATTCCACGACCCGCCGGTCGCAAGTCATGTGGGACCTCGAAAGACCGGACAGGCGCTCTCGGGCCACTATTGGTGGCCAGGATGGAGTGTCAATGTCCATAAGTATTGCATGACATGCGCCTCATGTCTTCGGAATAAGGCTAGTAACAAGAAGCCTGCTGGACTCCTCCAACAGCTTCCCATTCTTGGGACCCAATGGGAGTGCGTCAGCATGGACTTCATTACTTGAATTCTCGACATGGCCCATGGCCACAATGCAATTCTAGTGGTTGTGGATCTTCTCATGAAGATGACACACTTCATTCCTATAACCACTGATGTTAATGCAGAGGAGACCGCTTGTCTCTTCTTTGAGGGTGTCGTAAAGTACCATTGCTTGTCGTTGCCCATTATCTCTGATCAAGATCGAATATTTGCAACTAAGTTTTGGCAAAATATGCACGAGTACTTCGGCAGCGAGTCGCAGATGTTGACAGCTTTTTACCCTCAAACTGACGGACAAACAGGGCGCATGAACTACAATCTGGAGCAAATGCTCCGCATGTACGTGGATTTTGCCATGGATGACTGGGAAAAAATCCTAACATCGGCAGAGCTTGCGCTGAATAATACGGTGAACGAGTTTACACAGTTCACACCGTTTATGTTGAATAGTGGTCGGCATCCAGTGGTGCCCTCTTCATTGGTGAAGAGTGGGAGTACAAGAGGAAAGGTTCCTTCTGCTCAAGCCCTCACCGAGTGCATTGACTCTTTATAACAAGAGTCGAAGGGTCACCTTCAAGCTGCTCGGCAACGACAAAAGGCATGTACCGACAAAAGTCGCCGTGAGGTCTCGTTTGACATTGGTGACAAAATGTTACTTAGCATTAAGAATCTTTGGCTACAGTCGCCACAGGCACAAAAACTTCTACCAAAGTCCATTGGGCCCTTTCCCATCATTGCAAGCATTGGGCTAGAGGCATACCGATTGCTTCTTCCACTGAGAATGAAGATACATGACGTGTTTCATGTGAGCTTGTTGGCTCCATACATGGCAGAGGGAATCGTTCAGCCACCACCGTTAGTCCTTGCTACCGATGGCCAATGTGAGGTTCTTCGTCTACTCCAATACCAAGAGCGTACTCTCCGGTTGCGGGTTGTTAGAGCATACCTCGTTCATTGGGCCGAGTGTGGACCTGAACATAACTCATGAGAACCCGAATCTCTGTTGTCCACAGGGGTGGTCAACGAGTATTTGAGCAAGCTGGCAGCTCGCACGAATTGATGCATCTCAGGGGGAACCACCTAAACGCAAAGAAAGTGAACAACATTCCCATAGGGCGGAATTCATGGATTGCAACCATAGGAGGTTGGAGATGCCCAACATGGTTATCGCGCAGATGCTCAAGCCTAAAGGGGGGAGGGCGCTAGCCGTCAAGACCGACAAGTTGTAGCTTAGGTCCAAGTGCCATGCACGTGTTCATGTTTAGCTCGTGATTGAAATCATTGTTTTTCTTTCAGAATGTTGATGACTCACTATCTAATAATGCTGCTTGTTGTCCATGAACCGAGACGTTTCATAACAAGTGGGGAGGAAAGTAGCGGGAGAGCCAATTCAGCCCTCCCTCCTCGCTAAAGCGAGGGGTGGTTGCGTTGATATTGTTCATACAGCTTACTATGAACTCTCGGCTCACGTCCATTTCTTTGCAGACTCCTGATGAAGCAGAGGGCACGAGAGACATGGTGAGGGGACGCAAGCCCGGTCGCTGCTGAGCGGCTGCAAACAGCCACCGGGGCCTGCTAACTCAGAGAGTAGAGGCGAAGCACAGAGAGCGTATGCATCAACTGCAGAATGGCGATATCTTTGTCTGCTCCACCCGTGCTCGCTTCCTTTCTAGCAGCAGAGCCCCCACTCTACTCTGCTTTGTCACACTAGGTGACCTAGATTAGTCTTACCAGGGACTGGTATAGAGGAATCCAAAACTCGAAACTGGTATTGTGTGCTATTTTTAGGTTTCGATTGGCATTATGCCCTCGACGATAGCGCCGGCGAGCTTTGCTTGCCGGCTGACGGGTGAGCTTGGTAAGCGAGTCTCACCCGTAGGAACTCACTCTTCTCACCCTAACTCCACGCACACGCCACCATTACTCAATCCCGTTTGTCCCTGTCTGTCCACACTGTCATGTGCAACGCATTGGCATGAGGGAAGAAGTGTAGCTTGTGAATGTTTTGGTATTAAAGCAGACAAGCCAAAGCTCGTCACGCTGCGCAAGAGGAGCGCAACACGGTACTGGGAGGACCCGCTGATCAGTAGCCGTAGCAACGGCTGAGCCGACCAGCTGCTGTGCGGAGCAACAGCGGCAGCGGCAGCCGAGCAAAAGTAGCAGCCGCAGAGGTGGTTGCGCAGAGCAGCGGCTACAGCAGCAAAGTAGCATAGCAACGGGCGGTGGCGGCTGCCAGCAGCTGCCCAAGTGGTTAGTAGCCGTAGTGACTACTGTGCAGCCACAACATACGCGGCAGCTGCACGGAGCGGCGGCCGCAGCGGCGGCGACGTGTAGCAGCGAGCGGCAGCCGCAGCTAGAGACTGCGGCATTGGGTAGCAGTTTAGTGACTGCTCCACAGCCGTCGTGACACTTGCGCAGCCACAGCACAGGCTGCAGCCGCGTGGAGCAGCAGCTGCAGCGGCAGTAGTGTGCAGCAGCGAGTGGTAGCGGTTGCCATAGGCTGCATGAGTGGGCAGCAGCCGTAGGTGTGAGGACAACTGCTGCACAACGCAGCATCTACAGCCGTGGCAGCGTGCAGCAGCAGTAGCAACAGCAGCAGCAGTGAGGGCAGCTGCAACGGCACTTTGCCGTCAGATCTACTCTCCGGTATTCCCCTCCCCCTACTGGCTGGATTCCCCTCTACTCTTGAGCTGGGTGGGGGTGGTTCAGGTACAACGGTGGTCCCCAACAGCCCCTCCCAGATTTTGCACACCCACTGGGACAGGGGAAACACTGCCGAAATTTTTTTGCAGCGTGGGGGGGGGTCAATCGACAACTTCCAGGCTGAAAAGGCCTCTCCCACATTTCCCATGCCCACTAGGGTGAGGGAAACGCTGCCAAAATTTCTTTGGCAGCATGGGAGGGAACTATTGGCGGTTTCCAGGCTGAAAAAAGCCTTGACATTGGTCCCACGCCAACTGGGGCAGGGTAAACACTGCCAAATTTTTCTAGCAGCGGCTGTCACCCAACAGCAGTACCAGCGGCAGCAAAACGCACTCAGGGCACTCCACCAGGCTCCATGTCAAAGGATGCACCTGCCGGAGGCCGCAGTACCAGCTCCAATACGGATGCTGGCGCTGCCGCCTCTGGCGTGGCTAGCGACATACCGGTCGTGATGCAGGACGAATCCCTGTCTAGTCCAAGTTTGCTGGTACGTGACCTGCACGAGCTGCGTGAGCAGCAGCCTCAGCAAGCTGAATAGATGGCCAAGAAAATGGCTGATCTGTTCAAGCTATTTCAGGATGAAGTCCAGCCAAAAGAGCAGCAGCAGCAGCAACAGCAGCAGTAGCAACACTAGCAATAGCAGCAGCAGCAGTAGCAACAGCAGGAGCAGCAGCAACAGCTGCTCCACGACGTTGTGCATAAGGACAAGATGATTGTCGAGAGTGCAGTTGCAGCTGACGTTGATGCGGCCCTAGGAGCATTGGATGCTGAACCGTCCGACAACCTTCCCGAGTCGGACTCAGATGCTAGTGACGAAGAAGGCATGCTATGCCTGCATCTTGCACAACTAGAAAAACGTCGTCAGACCCGCTCGGCCCACTGATCAACACCGAGCGGTGGCGCAGGCCCAAGCAACACACTCAGGGTCATGACAGACCCAGCCTCCTTAGAGGACCATCTACTCTGCCTCAGCCTCGAATTGGGGGAAGAACCCCTGTCTCTGTCACTCGAGCAAGCCGTTCTGGCAGCTCTGCCGACGGCGAAGCCTCCCAAGTGGTTCGAGACCGGCCCTCCCTCCTACCGATAGGAGGACAGCTACACCACCTGGGAACCACGGTTTTGCATGTGGGCAATCAACGAGGGGGTGTATCCATACTATACCAGTCCATATCAGACCACATACCACAGACCCCCAATAGACGACGACCGCCACTCAAGTTGCCTACGGTCTCCTTAAGGCTGTCCCGGAGGAGTACACCCTCGACTTTGAACCCTTCCTTGGCGATGCAGGCACTGGCAGTGGGGCAGATCCCCGTGGTGCCTAGAAGCTGGCAACCACCCTCTTCAAAGGCACGACCATGGCCACCACCTCAAAGCGCCTCTCGGACTTCAACTCTCTATGCCAAGGTGCACATGAGACTCCGGCCGACTACTGGCGGCGGGCAATGTGGCTGTACAGGGCCCTTGGGAAGAAAGCGCCCGGGTAACTCATGGCGTTCAACAACATCCGGCTTGGCGTTGGACGCGAGTAGCAAAGGCCTTTGACAACTTCAGCCTAGAAAGTCTTCAGGAGATGGCTAACAGAGGCTTGCTGTTTTCCTGGGCCACTGAGTAGTTTCTGCACATGGTAAGAGTTGGAGCAGCAAATGGCGCTCGTCATGCTGCGTCAGCCACAACCGTCAGAGTAGGTCAGGTAGCACACATTATGTCCCCCTCCTCCCGTAAATCATCGCATCCGACATCGGCGACTGTAGCAGCAACTAGTACAGCTACTGTAGTCTAGGGGAAGAAGGGAAGGAGCAATAGGCGAGAAGGCAAGGATGGCAAGGGACAGGAAACTCCAAAGCCGACTCAGGGGCGATAGTGGGAGTGCTACAACTGCTAGGGAGCGCACCGCTACACTGAGCGTAAGCTTCCCAAAAACTGGACGAAGATTGCGCAAGGCCTACAGAAGGTGTTTGAACATTGTGGGCATGCATTTGCGCATTCCATAGCAGCGACCAACGTGGCATCCACATCAGCAGCAAATGCAGCCGCAGACAATGCTGGTGACTTGTCACTTTTGGAGCAACGGCTCACGACGTAGGCCTGCGAAATGCCAAGCTTTGCCAGCTCCTACGAATTTCCACTCAGGGAGGTGCGAGTGCATTGACTGAGCCAAGGGATCTCACCACTCGGTCTGTCAAGTCCGTGTCGTGCAGTCGAGATGGTGGCGGTGGAGCACAGTGCCCTGTTGAGTCCGTGGAGTCATTTGTTGCACGTGATGATGCTGGTCTGTCTGTTGTCTTCGCCGCAACCTACACGTCACGACAACTTGTCATGGCTTGATGTGTCGCAAGCACGTGTTCCCTGTATAGCTCAGCAGTTATCTGCCAAGCAACCCCTGTCTACTGCGTGCACTGTCGGACGCTGTTCTGTCACCTCGCCAGAGCATGTGACGGATTCCACTTGGATCCTAGATTCAGGTGCCACCCATCACATGACATGTCCTCGCCGTGATTTTTTGTGCTTGTTCCTATTGGCTCTATGCGGTCTATGCGAACAGCTTCTGGGCATGAGGTGCCTGTCCATGGTGAGGGTGTGGTGCAATTTCATGGACCGTGAGGGTCGTTTTACATCTCCAACATGCTGTATGTGCCTGATCTAGAACTCAGCCTGTTGTCAGGACGTGCATGCACGCAGATGGGTGTCAGCGTCGCATTCACTGGTGAGGATGCCACCGTCTCTGTCTGTGCAACCGCTGAAGTAGTGCTTCGTGGCAAGGCGGTTGGAGACTTGTACCACGTCTCTGACTGCCCCATGTCTCCCCCCGTCACGGCATCCCCTGTTGCGCGGGTGTTTGTGACGGGCACAATATCACCGGAGTACTAGTGCCTATTGCACAGAATCTTGTGTCATGCCCATCTGGATGCTGTCGATTGTCTGATTTGCACACAACCTGCGCCTGGTCTTGACGTGGTGTCCTTCGAGGCACCACCTAAAACCAATTGCCTGCACTGTGCTCAAGGTAAAATGCACCGGGCCATATACCCTCTGTCCGAGTCATAGGATCTAAAGCCCCTTGAGTTGGTTCACTCTGATCTCATGGGACCCCTGCCCATCGAGTTCCAGGAGGACAGAGGACAATGCATCCTGACGATTACGGACAACTTCACCAGCATGCGGTGGATCTTCAGCTTGCGCCTGAAAAGCGATGCTACACTCACCGTGAGTACGTGGCAAGTTATGGCCGAACGTCAATCCGGCCATGCCGTCCAAAACTTCCACTCTGATCAGGGTGGTGAATTCATGGGGGACCTATACCGGTACTTTGCCGACCTGGGGGTGTTTCACAACCCTTCGCCCCCGCCACGCCGCAGCAGAATGGCATGTCTGAGCGTTGGAACCGCATCATGGAGGATGCGGTTTGCTCCATGCGTGTAGACAGCGGCATGCCAGAAGCATTCGCTTTCAAGGGCATGGCATACATGACATAGGTCTGAAACCGGATCCCTCGTGGCCCCCTCCCCAACACACACACCCCGTACCAACTGTGGTACGGGCGCTGTGTCGACATCCGGCTGGCGCGTGTATGGGGATCTCTTGCTTGCGTCTGGTTTACACCAGAACAGCAAGGGACCAATTTTTCCCCCCGCAGTCGCGTCTGCGCGTTTGTGGGCATGGCCTTACGCTCTAGGGCCTGGCGCTTCTGGGACCCTTGTCGGCGGCGCATTGTTCAGTCTCAAGACACGCTCTTCTTTGAGCATCTCTCCTTCCGTGACCTACCGGTCAATGGCACTCCGCAGTCGCATTCCCTTCGGTGTGGTGCGGTCCCTCACACAGGGGAGGGTGGGTTGACTGACGCTGCTGCCCTAGTCACCCTGGGCGCTACTGGTCTGTCCCACCCGCTAGCTGGCTCACCTACAATTTCCATACCACCTGCGATGCCTACATCGCCTCTCTCACCAGCGGCCTCTGTGGCGTCAGCCCCTCCTGCTTCCCTTACACCTACATCACCTGCTAAGTCCCTAGCACTGCCCGCGTCATCCACACCTGCGGCACTAGCATGGCCAGTCGAGTTGCATGTGTCGTCATCCTCGTCTGTCTCCCAAGTCGAAGCCTCGGCACCTGACACATCGCCAATCATGTCGGTGCTCGATGCGTGTCCACCTCATGTCCTACTTGCATCGCCTCCAGAGCTGTACAGACAAGGTGAGGGTGGACGCCTTTGCCCATGTCCTACTTGCAGCGTGCGTAGTGGGGACCCTGGCACAAGGGCCCTAGGTCTCAGCGCGTAAGGGCTCACGGAAGTTTACCCTGGCTGCGATGCAGGCCTCACAATCATTCCTCACGAGCGACGACTTGCAGTCGACTCCGCACAGTCGACCGTCACTGTTGGCCCTCTGTCTATGCCTTAGCCACGCATAGTGGAGCCGCTACCGCCCCAGACCCCAGTGTGGTGGGACTGACACCACACCCCATTACACTGCATCAGGCTCTCGTTGGGCCCGATGCAGCACTCTGGCGTGCGGCATATGAGGCTGAGCTGGTGGCCATCAATGAACATGGGGTGTACAAGCTTGTAGACCTGCCACGTGGACGCAAGGCCGTCCAGGCGAAGTGGGTCTTATGGAAAAAGCTGAAGCTAGACAACTCAGAAAGCAAAGCAAAGGGATGGACTTCACTGAGACCTTCGCACTAGTTGGACGCACGAACACGGCCTTGGGTCTACTGTCTCACGTGGCCCAGCACAACTGAGAACTCCACCAGATGGATGTCAACAATGCATTTTTGCATGGAAAATTAGACGTAGAGATCTACATGGCTTAGCCCCCAGGGTTCAAGGATGGCAGTGGTTGTGTGTGGCGACTGCAGAAGGCTCTGTACAGCCTGAGGCACTCGCCCCGGTGCTGGAACAAGGAGATCATTGACATGCTCCTACGAGCCGGCTATGCCCAGAGCGTGGCGGACCTGTCGCTCATTGTCTCCCAGACTCCTGTGCCATTCACGGCCATCCTGGTCTACATTGACAACCTTCTGATTGCTTCGCCCTATCTGAAGGCTGTTGAAGCAGCCAAGGGAGTGCTGCAGTCGACATACAAAATGAAAGACCTAGGAGAGGCTGCAATGTTTCTAGGCATGCAGATTGTGCGTGATCACGCTCGTTGGACCCTCTTGGTCCACCAAGAGCGGTACGCTCTCACTCTGGGGGAGCGCTTTGCCGGGCTACTTAGCGGCGTGCGCACGGCATCGACCCCGATCACCCCTGACAGTCAGGACGCTCTAACGGTCACCGATCCGGCAGAGCTGGGGGAGCTAGTCGACGTGACCCTGTACTTGCGAGTCATTGGCTCGCTCATGTACCTAGCCACAACGACACGACCAGACATAGCCTTCACTGTCAACCTGCTTGCGTAGTTCTCACAGGCACCACGCAGGCGGGATTTGGAGGCTCCACTCCGGTGCGTTTGATATGTCGTGTCCACAACTCGGATCAGATTTCACTACCGTGGGCAGGCCTTTGTGGTTCTCGATGGGTACACAGACAATGATTGGGCATGGATTCCAGATGGCAAGAGTTGCACCGGCTATATCTTCCTCATCGGAGGAACTGTTGTTTCGTGGTACAGCAGCAAGCAGGGCTGCATTGCTCGTAGCACCGCCGAAGTTGAGTATGTAGCTTTGGATGCTTACATGACGGAGAGTAAGCGTTTAGTGCATCTCTTGCGTGAAATGTGTCAATCCATGCCCCCTGTTGTGCTTCGGTGTGACAACAAAAGCGCAAAGGCCATCACAGATAACTTCGGTGTGTTTCATGCACGCACTATGCACATCAACGTCGAGTACCATTACATCCAAGATCTGGTGGATCAAGGTGAGGTTCAAGTTGTGTGAGTCGGCACCGACTTGCAACAGGCTGCTTTTCTGACAAAGGCCATCAGTTGTACAAAGTTTCTTGCGGCTGTACATTCTGTGGGATTACACCTTGCCTGTACTATGGACTGACCTCTGCTCTTCAGCTGTGCCTGTTGTCATTCACCATCGTTTTGCTTGTGCCATTGCTTACATCAGTTCTGTTACGTCGCTAGTCTTGTTCGTCGTGTGGTCATGGGGGAGTGATGTTGTCCATACAGCTTACTGTGACCTCTCAGCTCACGTCCATTGCCTTGCACACTCCTAGTGAGGAGGAGGGCACGGAAGACATGGTGAGGAGACGCGAGCCCGTCAGCTGCTGAGCGGCAGCAAACAGCCACCGAGGCCTGCTGACTCAGAGAGTGGAGAAGACGCACAAAGAACACATGCATCACCTACAGACCGGCGATATCTTTGTCTGCTCAACCCAAAATGTAATTACCAGGAAGCTTCCTAGTACACTTGCCACTGACTGGGCGTTTGCGCTCAGTCAGCTCGCGACGTCAACACAGGTCGGACGCGAAATGGCAAGGCGACACAAGCAGATTGTCAAATGTGCTTCCATAAATAAAACACATGTACAGAGCAATGACAACTGACAAGAACACAACATAAATACCTGCTGATGCTCACTGCAAGTGACGCACGCGTAGTGTCAGTTTGTCCTAAAACTGGTCCAAAACCACTGTTTTGGCCATAACCATGTGCATAGGTATCCACACACACCACCATCTGAGCCTAGAGATCCACAATCTTGCGCCAAACACTACAACTGGTCACACACACAAGTCCGGCATCGATTGGTGGAAAGACAATGCAAAAAATGTGAATTGGGCTGGAGAGCCAGTCCACCAAGAAAACTCTAGCGTCTACAGAAAATCTGGAAAGAACCCCGGCAAGCACCCGGGATGTCGTGGCAGCTGTGTGACAGCTACCACTGCACGAAGCCACCACTCGTTGGTGCCCTGGTTCTAGCTGCATCCACATCATGGATCATGTCGTCGTGCTCTCCAATAACGCTGCTCCATACCACCATTATTGGGTATACACATAATCACCGCATCGTTGCTCGTGACGGGTGGAAGCCACAAACCAACACTCCCCCGAGCTGACACAGCCATCACCACAATGACGAGTGAGGGGCTACACTCACTATCTGTCGTAAACACCAACCACAATACAAGGTCTCCTCGTGACAGTGGTGTAACTCACCAAGTGTCCGGGTCTCGACTGTGCAAGACATAAATCACACACGCACGTGCCAAACATCACACAAGAGATACAAAGGAACAAGGTCTCCTCATGACCCTGGAACATGTCTCTGGGGTCCGGGTCTCAACCACACCTGCTCGCATGCATGGAACACATATAATGCATGGAGGTTATGGGTCTCAATGTCACACCGGTATAAGTCACAAGATGCGCGGGTCTCGACCAGCATAACCTCAACCGGAGTATCATGCCAGACACAAACTAACCACGCTATCCTCAGAAGGATGTTAGGCCAAAGCCCACACACCAACACCCCCTCTGGGCTGCAGAGGCTGACACTACAAGCAAAGCTGATGGCCGTACCCAACACAGTCCCACAAAAGGAGCGCGGCTGCCCAGTGGCCACACACCCATGCAAAAAAACACTAAGTGTGAAGATGATGTTGGTCGGACGTGCTCGCACATGGCCTCATCCTAGAGCGCCATCGACAATGTCATCGTCCTCGCTGTCGTAGTCATCAATGCTGGCGTCACCTACTGCTGTGACTGGTGGAGCACTGAGGACCTCCTCCAACTGCATCACATGTTGTATTCCTGCCAGCTGCTGAGCCGCACATCGCCACGCGCACTCTGCAACATCAAGACGCGTGTACAGCTCGTTGAGCTCTGCTACGACCATCGGCCGGGCAGCTGCATCTACGGCATGTAGGCGGTCAGTCGCATAACGAACCTGACGGTGGATCTCAATCGCGTGCGTGTCGACACGAGCCACTGCCTCCTGCAGCCTCGTCACCTCATCGCGTAGGTCAGCTGCCAAATCATCTGTCGCCTGGCCGCCAGCTGCTGGCAGGGCGTCGCTACTAGACAACGTGTCAGCATCTATAGCGTCTACATGTGCAAGAGGTACCACTGTAGAGGCACCAGCTGCTCCTGACACACCTCTCACTTGGTCGTCGACTGCTGGTCGGACGTCGGTATCTGTCAGTGCATCTGCCTCTACTGCATTGCCGCCGTCATCGGGAGCCCGTGCAATGTCCGAGGGATCCTCCCGACCCCTGGTGCGCAACCAATTGTCCATTTGCCGCTGAACGTCTACCCATCCTCGACGTGCATCCTGTAGAGACCTCTCAACTGCCTCAAGACGTGTGTGCACATCCTCCACGCACTCCTTGGCAGCCTGTCTTACTGGAACATCCGTAGTGTAACAATGGCTACTGGCCTCCCGGAGCTCGGCCATGGGACCCTGCACGTGTGCCTCCGCTCGCGCCACTGCTACCTCCTTCTTGTTGACCGCGGAGTGCAAGCGCTTTGGTACGGGAACTGTATCTCGGACATGTGCAGCTATGTCTTCGGCTAGAAACATCATGGTGCCAACAATGCCGGTCAGGGAAGCCATGAGCTGGAGGTCCGTAGCTCGCTCTGCATCCTCCACAGTAGCTACACCTATAGGGGTGACTACTGCAGGCTCAACAGATGCCGCGGACACAACCGCCACTTTGCTGTTAGAAGTGTCGACCATGGTGAGGGGTGCTCCTGCACGGGCCGCCGCTACTGAGGCATCCACTGATATCGCCTCCTCCAACTATTGGCGCAACTCCGACCGCCTCCATACTGCACCATGGAATGTCCACTCAACAGCCTTGAGGCGTGTGTACACATCCTTGACGTCTACTAATACTACCCGATGACTCGTGGTGTCTGCGGTAGTCCAACGTGTGCTCGATGCACGCAGCTCAAGCGTGAGGTCCAGTAGGTGCCTGTCCGCACGTGCCACTGCATCCTCCTCGTCGCAAAACACAGAGTGTAAACGCTCGAGTAGGGGTCCTCTTGGGTGTTGGTGCATCAGCTACTGCTCGAGAACTGTCCTCCGCGCCGGCTGCGCCTCCACAGACAGCTACCGCAATGGCTGATGCTGTGGCTGAGGGAGCGTCTACCCCTGTGGAGGCCGTATCGTCTACTACAGGAGCGACAACCATTGTGGTATCTGCATCAACAAGGGTGTCCACTACCGGCGTCTTATCGGTAACAGTGACAGCAACTGCTACTACTGTCACGGCGTCGATGGCTGCCGACACACCCGCTGCCTGGATGTCTGCTCCACATGTGTCGGTTGTCACCGCTACTGCTACTACTGTCCCATCCACTACTGCTGCCACACCTGCCTTTATGGTCATGGTCTCTACTACGTCAACTGCAGTCTCCATCTCCATCTCCATCTCCATCTCTATGTTTGCCTCCAACTCCGCGTCGGACCACTCGTCCATCTCTGACTCCGCGTCGGACCACTCCTCAAATGTCTTGTCCTTACTGAGAGTACCCTGACCTGAAGCACCGTCTGTCACATCCCTCTTGCACACTCCACTCTTTGTCGGTGGAAACTCCATCCCCCCTCGACTGACGCACCGGTAGAAGCTGTGCAGGGATGCTACACCAACCCTGCAACTAGGGACGAGAGAGTCATCTCTAAGGTGACGTCTGCCCCTACTGCAACTATTGATGCTTCTTGGGCACGTCTCGCCAAACTTTCCGTCTGTTGCCTCGTGTGCCGAGTGCGACCGCGACGACGCCAAGATGAAGGGACTACCACAGAAGCGGAGGGGTCAATGGTCGGGATAACTCCAACTGAGTCTAGCATAGAGTGGAGGGTGTCAAATGTGGAGCTAAGGTTGGGAGGTGTGGCATCGTCAAGTGATGACACTAACGGAGGTGAGGATGGCAAGGAGGAAGATGTAGCTATCTGTAGCGGCATGGTGGCCACGGCCCGCTCAGAGACCACATGTTCTGTGAGCTGTTGCACCATGCGCTTCAGACCCTGGAGCTTGGCATACAACACCGCCATAGCTCCACTGAGGGGTGCCACTATGTCAGTCGACAATGTCTCTAAGTCGGATGGTGAAGAAGAAAGATGGGACTGTATCTAGGGCGAGCCCACCCGACAGGGCGCTGGCGATACTGGCGCCAGCCATGGTGCCGATCGCCGCAGAAGTAATAGGCAAAGTCATTAGATGCCTGAGGCGTGTGCCATGGCTGCAACTACCACTGTGGAAACGGCGTCTACCACGCATGCAGTGCCGATGCCAACCACGGTGCTGGCTGAGCTCACTGCCAAGCCAGTCTGCTCATCTCCGGAGCTTGGCGTGGGTGAGTGCACAGGGCCTTTGCTCGCGCTGGCACAAGGCCACAGGGGGAGGTGTGCGATCGAAGCACAGTCTCTCAGACGTGATGCAATGCTGTCACAAAAACGGCCACCACCACGCTAGTGATGCGCTGCTATGCGATTTCTATGCTGCTATCGCGTGGCTAGTGTAATATGTGACCTCAAGTCACCTTTGCCGCTGCTGCTGTTGTCACTGCTGCCTACAATCGCCGTCAACACCGACTGTGGTGGTCCCTGCCACACTTCCAGCGGCTGGTAGCGCTATTGGTGGTGCCGCTGCGACTCTGGCTACTGCTACTGCACCGGTCGCTGTCACCAAATGACAGCTGTGACCTCCGGCCACCCCCCTTTCTTAATGTCTTTTTCCTCCCCCTTTTCTTTTCTTCCTGTTCTTTTGGTGACACCTCCTCGGGTGCCCCTTTTGGGGTTATTATGGGGAGCCCCACTCGAGGACCCCCCTTCCCTTTTTTTGTTTGGTCTTGCTCGACTCCTCGACCAAGCTCATCGAGCGAGCTTGCTCAAAGAGCTCACTCAGCGAGCTCGCCCGCGGGCGAGCTCAACGCCCTCCCCTCACCCTCAAGGGCGAGCCATCACAGTAGGAAGCTACATGGCGGCTTCCTGCTACTGCAACGGTGATGGGGCCAGCTGCTCCTGCCCCCCGGCTACTAGCCCTATCCCTGTGCGTGCTGCTGTTGCCACTCTTGTAGCGCACGCGATGAAAAAACGCTACAGTTGTTGTTGTGGCTGCTGCCGTTAGCTGCTGCTGCTGCCGCTAGCTACTGTTGTTGCCGTCAGATATTGCTGTTGCAGCTCCCCGCTACCGGTGCTACTGCTGCGGATGCTCCCCGCCGCCACCTCTGTTGCAAGTACCCGCCGTCGTCGCTACTGATGTTTCTATTGCTCGCTGCCGCTGCTGCACCTGCTCACCACCGCTGTTACTACTGTGGCTGATGCCTACCGCTAATGCTACCCCAGTTGCCCACTACCACTACTATTGCGGATGCTGACTGCCACTACTACTACAGCAGCTGCTTGCTCCCGGTGTGGCTGCTGCCCCCCCCCCCCCCCCCNCTGCTGCTGCTGCTGCTGCTGCTATGGGTGGCGGCCGCTCCTGCCACTCACTACTACTACTACTGCTGCTACTACGTCTCTGCTACACAGCACAACAAGTTGTGGCTCATTTTCTCTGATACCAAAATGTAATTACCAGGAAGCTTCCTAGTACGCTTGCCATTGACTGGGCCTCTGGGCTCAGTCAGCTTGCGGTGTCAACCCAGGTCGGATGCGAAACGGCAAGGGTTTGGCTAGGCAACACAAGCAGAGTGTCAAATGTGCTTCCATAAACAGAACACATGCCAAGAGAGATGACAAGTGACAAGAACACAACATAAATACCTGTTTCGGCTCTCGGCAAGTGACGCACGCGTAGTGTCAGTTTGTCCTAAACCTGGCCCAAAACCATTGTTTTGGCCATAAACCTGCACACAGGTATCCAAACGCACCACCTTCTAAGCCTAGAGATGTAGAATCTCAAGCCACACACTACAACTGGTCACACGCACAAGTCTGGCATCGATCAGTGGAAAGACAATGCAAAACATGCAAATCAAGCTCAAGAGCCAGTCCACCGAGAAAACTCTAGCGTCTGTAGAAAAATCGGAAAGGACCCCGGCAAGTACCCGGGATGTCGTGGCAGCTGTGTGACAGCGACCAGTGCATGGAGCCACCACTCATCGGTGCCCTGGTTCCAGCTGCATCCACATCATGGATCATGTCGTCGTGCTCTCCAATGACGCTGCTCCATACCACCAGTACTGGGTATACGGATAATCGCCCCATCGTTGCTCGTGACGGGTGGAAGCCACACAAACCAACACTCCCCCTGGCTGACACAGCCGTCATCACAATGACGAGTGAGGGGCCACACTCACTGTCTGTCGTAAACACCAACCACAATACAAGGTCTCCTCGTGACAGTGGTGTAACTCACCAAGTGCCCGGGTCTCGACCGTGCAAGACATAAATCACACACGCACGTGCCAAACATCACACAAGAGATACAAAGAAACAAAGTCTCCTCATGACCCGGGAACATGTCTCTGGGGTCTGGGTCTTGACCACACCTACTCGCATGCATTGAACACACATAATGCATGGAGGTAATGGGTCTCCACGTCACACCGGTATAAGTCACCAGTGCGCGGGTCTCGACCAGCATAACGTCAACCGGAGCATCATGCCAGACACAAACGAACCACACTATGCTCAGAAGGATGTCAGGCCAAAGCCCACACACCAACAACCCGTGCTCGCTTCCTTTCTACCCAAAGAGCCCCCGGTCTGCCCTGCTCTGTCACACTAGGTGACATGGATCAGTCTTACCTGTGACATGCTACTAATTCTGACTGGCATAGACAAATCCAAAACTCGGGACTGGCATTGTGTGCTATTCTTAGGTTCCGAGTGGTAGTATGCCCTCGACATGGGGATGAGCGCCGGCGAGCTTCACTCGCCGGCCGACGGGTGAGCTTGGTCAACGAGTCTAGCTCGTAGAAACTCACTCTTCTCACCCTAACTCCATGCACACGCCACCATTACTCCTCCCATTTTTCCTTGTCTGTCCACACTGCCATGTGCAACGCATAGACATGAGGGAAGAAGTGTAGCGTGTGACTGTTTTGCGCACCACCCCTTGGGTCAGTGAAGGCTGGCCGACGGCCAGCACTTTGCTGGCCGCCGGCCAGCTCGCTACCGGCCGGTTGGATGTCCGACGGCTGGCCAAGTGACCGGCCGGCCACCAACCGGCCAGCCACCAGCCGACGATCGCGGCCTAAGCCCGATCGATGGCTGAGGGGCCGCAAGGGCCTCAAGGGCGAGGCCTCGTGGCCTTGTGCCCTCGCCCCGTTCGCCCTCCTCGTTGTAGGCAGCGGCAGAATGTCCACATGCACTCACTACTATGCAAGCTCAACTCACACAAGAGTCACAGCCATGGTGGAGCAAGAGGTTGGTGAAAAAACTCACTTAGTTGAGTAGCGAGAGCGAGAGTAGTATGAATAAGTAACCAGCGATCTCTTAGCCGCGATTGACTGGGCCACCCACTCGAAGAGTTCAAAGTGGGGCCCAGTCGTCACCCTGGGGTCGAACGAAACCGGCCGGCCAAAAGGCCGCCGTGGTTTCTCACACCTCAGAGCGACTGAGCGTGTGGCCCCGTAGGATCAGCAACCTGGGCAACAACGAGACAGCAAGCACAGCATGCAAGGTACAAGAAACCACAAACCACATCGACCACAAGCGTATGTGGTGCATGCATCTCTCAGTGCATCTCTCATGTTTTAGCCATCATATGGCTCATCACCAAATGTTTGGAGCAGCAGGATCTCAGCTCCAACAAAGCTGAGCATGGTCGAGCCCATCGATCTTGCACCCGGTAGAGATGCCAGTGATGCACGGCTCCATAGCTTCAGTTATGATCTGTCTCTTGCAGGAATGGTGTGTGTGTGTGTGTGTGTGTGTGTGTGTGTGTGTGTGTGTGTGTGTGTGTGTGTGTGTGTGTGTGTGTGAATGGAAGGAGTCAAGAGGTTACTTGCGTGTTTGGTAGACAAACTAACACTCCCCCATGACCCACAGCCCATGTACCACACAAAGGAGCACAATACGAGGGACAGACAAAGGATGTCAACTCAGCCAGGAGCATCGCGTGCACGCAACAAGCCAACTGCATGCACAGCTGCCTTGAACATCCCACTACTCACAGCTTTGGTAAGAAAGTCTGCAAGCTGCTGACGTATGTTGACCCAGACGGCCTGGACCTCTCCTGCGGCAATGCGCTCATGTACAAAGTGATGCTCAATGTTCATGTACTTTGTGCGTGAATGATGCATGCCATCATGCACAGCAATTGCCTTGGTACTCTGATTGTCGCAGCGCAACGTGATGCAGCGGATGGGCACGCGCAGCTACTGAAGCAAGTGAGAAAGCGAGACACTCTCACAGGTACCTGCGCCAAGGGCAACGTACTCAGCCTCAGTGGAGCTACGCGCAATACAACCCTGCATACCACTTTTCCGCGAGATAGCGGTTCCACCCACGAGAAAGATGTGACCGGTGCGACTACGAGCATCTACATTGTGGGACCAGTTACAATCAGTGTAGCCATCAATCACCACAGAGGGTTGTGATCTGTAGCACAGTCCCACACGCACAATGGTCAGTGCATAGCAAACAACACGCAGTGCAGCCTCAAGGTGCTTCTCTCAAGATTGCTGGGAAAAGTGAGCAAGGAAGTTGACCACGAAGGCCACGTCCGCTCTAGTGGTAGTGGCAAGGTACATGAGAGACCCAATTATACTGAGGTAATCGGTAACCTCGACAGTCTCCCCCAGCTGAGCCACGTTGAGTGACTTCAAGAGGCGTTGCCCAGCTGGTGTCATGGGTGTCGATCCAGTGGGGGTGTCTGCGAGCATGGTGGAGAAACGCTCCCCCAAGCTACAAATGCAGGCAGCTTGATGGACGTGCAGTGTCCGGCGCTAACTGTCCCGCTCAAGCTCCATGCCCACAAACACTCGAGCAAGACCCAAGTCCTTCATTTTGTAGGTGGACTGCAAGAGGTCTTTCACAAACTGAACTACAGAGGGAGGGGGTGACGCAATAAGAAGGTCATCCACGTAGACCAAGACTGCAACCAAGGGCTACGAGGGTGCACTCAGAAAGAGCACAGGGTCAACAGTGCTTCGACGGTAGCCACCCTTCTCAAGGGTGGCCGAGATCTCCAGGTTCCAGCAACGAGGGGACTTCTTGAGCCCGTAGAGGGCTTTACGCAGCCGCCAGACCTTTTTCGTGCCATCCGTGAAACCTGGAGGTTGCACCATGTAGATCTCCTAGTCAATGCGTCCATGCAGGAATGCATTGTTGACGTCCATCTGTTCCAACTCCTAGTCATGCTGGGCGACCAGGCTCAAGAGAGCTCGAGCTGTGGTGTAACGTCCCACAAGGGCAAACGTCTTGTGAAAGTCAACGCCAGGGATCTGGGAGAATCCCTTGGTGGTGAGGCGTGCCTTGTACCTGTCGATAGTACCATCTTGCCTCAAACTTTGTCAAAGCACCCAACAAGCTGAGACGGCCTTGCGGCCAGGGGGGAGGTCAACAAGCTCGAAGACCTCATGCTCATTCAGGGCTGTGAGCTCCTCCTGCATGGCCTTTTCCCAGAGGTCTGCATCAGCCACCTCCCTTGCCTAGCGCACTGTGGTGGACCCTGTAGGAAGTGAGGGAAGACCGCTGGCCGCAAAGCATGCGGCGACATAGCTGGCGACTGAAGCATCCAGAGCACTGTGGACCTCATGAGCGACCAGTGCATAGCCCACTGTAGAGTTGGGGTGGACCACGTCCACCGCAAGACCCAATGCATCAAGGCCAGTTGGTCTGGCGGTGGAGCCAATTGCAATGGGTGGGGCACTAGAGCGAGTGCGACGCTGAGAGGGATGAGCAGACCGTGTGACCGAGTGCTGTGGAAGTGGACGCAGCCTTCCCCCATGAGTGTAAGGCTCAGATACAACTTGAGGCACATCTGTGACTGGCGGTGTGACACTCTCACCAGAGATCACAGGTGATAGGAGAACGACGAGCTATGGAGGCGACTCAGCGATAGTGTAGGGAGGTGACTGTGACACGGCATCAGCTAACAGTGGGGAATCGCTTAGAGGAACTGACACAAACTGAGAGGATGAAGAAGGGGAAGACATTGTGGAAGGGTCAGATGAGGATGCAGGCAGAGTGCTGAGCAGGGTGTCGGAGATGGACACATCAGATGGGTTTCAAGAGGGAGGGGCCAAAGCAACAGGGGGTGCGTCGGCAAGAACGGAGGCTGGACGAGACCCATATACCCCTCCAAGCCGACGGAGCGAGGAGAAGGAAGAGGGTGACGCAACATGGGACAGATCGCGAGAAAAGACGTCCTCAAAGAAGAGGGCGTCATGAGACTCAACAACGCGGGCACGATCGAGGTCCCAGAAGTGCCAGGCTTTTGACATGGCGGAGACCCCGAGAAAGGTGCACAAGCGAGCACGAGGACTAAGTTTGCCGTCATGAAGGTCCTCGGGGAGCCAAACGGCAGCGACACAGCTCCAGACGCGAGCCAGGCGGAGGTCTGCAGGACGACCGAACCATCGTTCAAATGGTGTGACATGGCGTGGGAGGGGGCCGTGCGGAACACGATTCCAAACCCATGTCATGTAGGACATGGCTTCAAAAGAGAACACAGGTGGAAGATTAGAGGCACTGAGGAGAATGCGAACACCATCGGCAAGTGTCCGGTTCTAACGCTCGGACACACCGTTTTGTTGAGGCGTATAGGGAGCAGTGGTTTCGACAGTCACACCGCCAGAGGAGAGAAAACAAGAGGTGGGACCAATGAATTCACCTCCACGGTCACAGCGAAAGACACGAAGACAACGACCACAAGCGACTTCAGCCCGAGGTAGCCAGGACTCAAGAGTGGAGCAAGCTTCACTCTTTTGTTTGAGGGCAAAGACCCAACGCATGCAAGAATATTCATCGGTGAGACAAAGGACGTAGCGCCCGACACCTCCAAGAGATTCATGAGGGAGTGGACCCATAACATGAGCATGCAACAAGTCAAGAGGGTGAGAAGTGCGAGACTCTGAAGTGGTGAATGGGGACGGATGCATTTTTCCCTGAACACAATCGACAATCAAGGGGACAAGGAGCCGGGAACGTGGTAGCATCAAGGCCATCGGCGGGGAGAACACGAAGCAGGCTGTCGATGGTTGCGGTATGGATGTCACACAGGCAGCGGCGCAGCAGTTGTGCATGAGCGGGTGTGAGGGAGCACGCGACATGCACATGGGCAGCAGTGGCGGGAGGCGGTGCAAATGTGGGGACGCGGAATAGACGGTCACAGCATGTACCTTGCAAGAGAATGCGGCCAGACGTGCGGTGCAAGACAGAGGCAATGCGACAACTGGACGAGAAGTCCATGCCCTGGTCATCGAGAATCGTAATACAGAGAAGACTCAACTCGAGCGATGGAACGTACACGACATCCGGCAAGAACAGTTCCCAACCCGGGCCAACGAAGCGTACAACACCAACCCCTTGGACCGGGAGCAATTGGCCGGAGCTAGTGCGGACAAAGCGAACAGAGCCAACAGGACCAAGGTAGACAAAGGACATGCGCGCCGAGGTCATGTGGTGGGTGGCGCCTGAATCAAGGATCCATAAGCCACCCGACGCACAAACAGAAGAGGGGTCACGACTCACTGCGGTGAGGGCTGCGTGACAAGAGAAACGCTAACCACAGGCAGCAAGACAACGAGGCAAAAGCACTGACTGCCACTCTTCAATCCACGAGACATTGGGGGGAGTACAACCGAGAACATGACCATATGAACAACCACGTAACGCCCAATCAGCAACACAGACAAGAGGCTCTGACCCACAGCCTTCACTCTCACCTCCGTGATCACGAAGGTGGCGCTAATGAGCGGCATGAGACTGCTGCGCCCAACTAACGCTCGTCGTCGAGAGGACTCCGCGTGATGACCACCCTAGAGGATGGGCGATAGGATAGAGACGCTCCGCTGGGTGGCGAGTAGGTGCCGGATGGCGGGCCATAGAAGATGGGCCCACCATACCTCCGGGGCCAACCTCAGGGGTACGGAAGAAGGGGTGGAGAAGCAGCAGTGTTGTACACGGCAACGTCAGTGGTGACGGGTGTCCCTTTGCCATATAGAGCAAAGGAAGGGGCTGATGAGGCTATGCGATAGGCCCCCCCGGATCCACCAGAGGAGTGTGCCTAGTGTGCATGCATGGTGGAGGCGAGGCGCTCTTTGTCCGGTGGTGATGGGCACTTTGGTGCAGAATGGCTGACGGAGCCACAGTCCCAGCACGTGATAGTGCTGGAGTTGGAAGGTGAAGAGGAGGAGTTGTTAGCACCTTTGCCCTTGCCACGGCCGCCTTGGCCGCCAGAGCCCGGGCCGCCGTTGCCCTTGCCCCGACCACGACCACGGTCCCCACCCCCCCCCCACTTTGGTTGAGAAGAATTGTGGCTGAGGTGGAGGGAGAAGAGGAGGAGGTAGAGGAGGATGATGTGGAGGGCAGTGCAGTGGTGGCCGCTACATCTGTTGCACGGTGAATCCGTTTGTTTTGACGAGTGCTCCACCAGTCGGTGAGACGTTGGGAGGTGAACTCCTAGAGGGCCCGAATGCCTGGCGGAGAGTCGGCAGGCTTTGGCTCAGCCGCAAGCCTCTCAAGCTCATAGGTCTTCACCTCCCTGAAGATGTCAGAGAGCTCGGGAATGAGGCCGTTCACGATAGTGAGAATAGCAGGTAGTTGGCCAGGGGCTGCCTTGCCAAGATCCTTCAGAAGACGAAGGCTGCGGGCCCAATAGGCATCCGCAGTCTTGTCTGCACAATGGAGAGCGTGTTGAACTGTACACTCACGACTCTTTGTACGGCATGCCTAGTGACAGTTGTGCGGTGCTTGATGAGAGGATATGCGCCGATGGGGTTGGCAGGTGTGCAGCGAGTAGTGTCAGCGTTATAGGACCGTATCTCATCAGTAAGATCATCGGGTCCAGCGCGAATGAGAGCACTCATAGCCTGTGCAGACTCAGAGTCAGTGGGTACAAACGGAGGATTAGCAACGGGGTTGGGCACCTGATAGTACTCCTAGAGTTGCTCACCTCGTGCCCAGGCACTGAAGCGAATTTCCCATGAAGCAAAAGAGAGGTTAGAAGTGAAGTGCGATGGCACTGATTCAAAGTCAGGTTTGCGTTGGGCGGGCTGTGCAATAGCTTTGGCTGCGGTGGCTCCTGCTGCTGCCGCAACAGGAAGTGAGTTAGAGGATAGAGAGTTAGAGGTGTTGGAAGCGGAAGTAGAGGAGGTAAAGAATGCAGTAGCAATGTCAACAGCAGCTGACGCAGCAGGTGTGGTGTGCAATACAGGTTGCAACCGGTTAAGCACGAGATCAGTTATGTGGTTGGCAAAAATCTCCTCATTGCCCTGTTCCATGCGCAACTTTTCTTCTGCAACACCCTGTGCAGTGAGGGCTCCTTGAAGAGCGGTGCGCTCTTTGCACAGTTCTTCCTATAGTGCTAAATACTAGTCATCATCGACAGGCATGATGAGTGAGGATTACTGAAGAAAACTTTGGCAGTGTTTCCCTTGCCCGAGTGGGTATGGGAAATAAGGAAGAATGACGCCTGGCTGTGTGGGGCTGTAGGGCAGTATGAACACAAGAACACGGGCAGAAAAGGAGGAAAAGGAGGGAGCAAAACAGGGTTTCCAAGCAGCAAAATGCTGGAAGCTCACCGATGCTAAAGCTGCACAGCAAGCAGTGGTGGCAGTGTTGATGCCATAGAAGCAGCAAGAACTGCCACTCATGACGATGTGATGATGATGAGGCACGCAATTCCAGCAAGTGCGGTGCTTGTGAGGGTGGAGAAGGCAGCTGCTGTTGTGACTGCGACATGGATCTGGGGACCAAACGATGAGGACGCTGATGCAGGAGACACGCAGGAAGTAGAGATCTGGATGGAGGCAACGGCGCTGGAGAGATCAGTGGCTGCTGAGGCTGTTGTTGCTGCCACTGTTCTAGCTGCTGCTGCTACCTGTGTGGCTGTGTTGACTGCGGCAGCTGCAAGAGGACCCTGGTCAGAGGCTGCTGCCGCATAGGCCTCAACAGCTCTGCCAGCAGCAGTGGTGGCAGGTGCGCGTGCAGCACGCGCTGTAGTAGCAAATTTAGATGAGACAACAGCATAGGAAACAAGTGTTGCTTCCAGAGCAGTCAGAATATCAGGTGGTTCAGGTGATGCGGCAGCAGCCTGAGATGTAACGGGGGACGCAGCACAACTCGAGGCTTCTTCAGCTTGCTCTGTTGGGGCTTCCGCTGTAGCTGGAACTGCCACACCTTGAGCAGCATGCTGGCTTTGATGACGCGTTCTACGGGAAACGGGAGTTCTTACCGGAGATGAGGAGTGACGTTGCTCACTTGGTGGCCCCGTAGTTGGTGCGTTCTGAATGGTCGGTGAGTCATCCGAGGCCGACGGACAGTAGGCCGCGTACACTGCAGAATCTTCATGCCCCTTGTCTTCTGTAGGATCATAGTGTTCCCTGCGGTGCTACCCAGGACTGTCACAACGGCGACGAAGACGCGCCCACGTCGCAATGTCTGCCTCCTCCTCATGGCGATCAATGAGTTCGTCGAGGCGTGAGCGATCACGAGCCCCCTTTGGAGAGGTAGGGGCGGTTCCAGTGTTCGGTGGTGCAGCCAGGGTTGCAGGTGAGGCCGCAGAAGCGGCTGATGCTGCTGCTGGTGGTCAGAAGAGGGAGAAGAGGATCGTAGGGCAGCAAATCTGTGGGACTGCGATCTGTTGCGGATTTGCTGAACTCTTGAAAGATGGTCAGCTGTGGCAAGAGAGCCTCGGCGGCACAATGATGAAGGACCGTGCGACTGATAGTCAGCAGCACCGTGGTGCTGCTGAGGCGCTGAGAGCCCGGAAGAACAAGGGCAAGCACTGCAGGATGACAGGTGAGGCCACAGACGCGGCTGCTGTTGCTACTGTTGATCAAGAGAGGGAGGAGCAGAGCGCAGGGGAGGAAGCCTACAGGGCTCCGGAGCTGTTCGAGACACAGCAGACCGGAGGGCAGCACACCTGCTGAGATATGTTAGGATCAGGATCCCTGGGGCCACTGAGTGGCGGTTGGCCATGGCAAGAGAGCCTGAGCATCCCTGTGCTGAAGAATCGCGAGACAGCCGGCCAGCAGCACTGTGACGCTGGCAACGTGCAGAAAGCCTGAACGAGAAGTGACAGACGCCGTAGTGAGCAGTGAAGCAGCAGGACTGCTGACCTACAGCTGTGGGAGTGTGGCGGGCCGAGGCGAGAGTGCTGTTGTAAGGACAACGCCGAACTGCGAGGCAGCGATGTTGTAGTGTCGAGAGACTGGGTCAGCTGAGGCAAGAGGCTACTGGACTGCAGGACAGAGACAAGAGGCGCAAGCGTGTAGAGGTGTCACGGACATCCGTGGACGCGCAACTGTGGAAGTTGTGTGTGCCTCACCACAGTCAATTGTGGATCGATTGAATGGAGGGTTCTCTCCCTCCTGCTCTGATACCAGCAAGCACCGGCAGAGTGCCGACATGCACTCACTATTACGCAAGCTCAACTCACACAACAGTCACAGCCATGGTGGAGTAAGAGGTTGGTGAAAAAATGCACTTAGTTGAGTAGCGAAAGTGAGAATAGTGTGAGTAAGTAACCAGCGATCTTTTAGCCGCGGTTGACTGGACCACCCACTCGAAGAGATCGAAGTGGGGCCCAGTTGCCACCCCGGGGTCAAACCAAACCGGTTGGCCAAAAGGCCGCCATGGTTTCTCACACCTGAGAGCGATTGAGCATGTGGCCCCGTAGGACCAGAACCCGGGCAACGATACAACAAGCACAGCATGCAAGGTACAAAAAACCAAAAACCACATCGACCATGAGTGTATGTGGTGCATGTATCTCTCAGTATATCTCTCATGTTTTAGCCATTATATGGCTCATCACCAAATGTTTGGACCAGCAGGATATCAACTCCAACAGAGTGTTGGTTTGTGTGGCTTCCACCCGTCACGACCGACGCTGATGGATTACCCATATACCCACATTGGGGGTATATGGTGGAGGAGAGCGTGACGACACGACAGGCCTTCGGAGTGTCCCAAGACTTCTCAAGCACGTACAACAGCGCCGGCGAGACGCGGTCGATGCGTTCCGGTAGCCCTGTGGGCTTGTCGGGAGCTAGGAGAGTTTTCTCGGTGGGTTGAGACCCGCACACCCGGTGGACTATACCGGTGCGACGAGGAGACCCGATGGCTGTACTAGCGCTTCCGATGTTCGGAAAGCCGTGTGTGATGTCTGGACATTGATTCTGAGATTTTTTGGCACTACTCTATTTTCTCGGTGGTCGAGACCTAGGCACTCGGAAAGCTGTTCCGGTGCGTCGAGGAGACCACCATTATTGTTATCGTGGTGTACACAGTGTGTTCTCCCCACTGACTCGTTTGGGCTCAGCGGGGGTGACGGGGCCCGGTGCAGCTAGCTACTGGCGCCCCTACTTAAGCCCGCTAGGGGCTCATTTGTTCTCTCTCCTTGTTCTTTTATATTCAGCGTTCCAGATTAGCCAAATTCTTGCCGTCTTGCATCGCACTCACACACAGATCTCATGTTCTTTTTTGCATGGGTCTGCATGCCCTAAAATATTTACAATTTCGTATCACAGCACAGGGGGACGTGTGAGCAGTAGCAGCAGCAGCAGTGGGCGGAACGCAAAGAGAACGTGTCGCGTGGCGCCACACCGGCAGCAGCGTGAGGGAGCGCAAAGCGACTGCATGTGAACGCTACAGGGGCGGTGAGCCACACACAGCAGCACTAGCGACTGTGGTGGCAATAGCAAAAGAAGCAGTAGCAGCAGCCACTATAGCAACAGTGGCAGCAGCAGCAGCATCGTGCAACAGCACGAGGAGCGGTGAAAGCAGCTGCAACAGCCCATCAGCCACTGCAGCAGCAGCGTCAGCAGCAGCAGCAGCAGCCACTACAGTAGCGGCAGCAGCAGCAGCAGAGTGCAGCAGCGACGGCAGTAGTAGTAGCGTGCAACAACAGCAGCAATGGTGACAGCAACAAGCAGCAGCGGCGGCATCAGCAAGCAACAGCAACAGCTGCAGCGACAGCAGCAAGCAGCAACAGCAGCTGCCGCGCAGAGCAGCAGCAGCAGCAGAAGTAGCAGTAGCTGCACCTGTCGCTGCAGCTGCTGCTGCCACTGCGAGGAGGGCCTCGCAGCCCTCCTCTGAGGGGGGGCCCTCTCAGGGGGCCTGTCGGCCCCGTTCGCACCCCCCCCCCATTCCTCCCCATCTCAAGGGGGCCCTCGGAGGGCCCCGCTGAGCCCCTCCGAGGGGCCCTTCTGAGGGGACCCGTCGGCCCCGTGGGCCCCCTCGGCCCCGTCGGCCCCGTCGGCCGACCAACGGAGGGGCCGGGTCAGAGGGGCGGACAGGACCCCCCCCCCCTCGCTCCCTCCTCCCCCCCACACCCACTCGCTCGCTCGTTGAGCGAGCGAGCGAGCGTGCACAGGAGGGAGGGTCGGACAAGCCGGACACCCCCCCTCCTTATTTTTTCCGTTTGCCCACCTTAGGGGCAATCGAGAAAAGGGGTACGCCTGAAAGCGAGTGGAAAGAGAAAGAAAAACAAAAAAAAGAAGGCGAGGGCTTCAGGCGAGCAGAGGGGAGAACTATAAAAAAACGGGGGTGGAGGGTGAGGGAAAAAGAAAAGAAAAGAGACACAAGGGGGCCTGAAGGCTAGAGAATAACGACCAAAAAAAGGGGGAATCGTCCAACTACTACCGTCGCAGCAGCGGCAGCCTTCATAGCAGCAATAGTAGTATCGGGCAAAGTTGCAACGACTTCATAGTGCGGCGGTTGCGCCAGCGCTTGCAGTCTCGCCTTCTCATCCCACAGCGGATTGTGCGTCGGCGGTGATCTCCACTTCGAGACGATTCCTGTACCGGCGTCATCCTGGGGCCCGTGGATTGGTGCGCACACTTCACTCCGTAGGATCGACGGCAGATTCGAGTCTTTCCATCTCCGAGGGCTGGGTCGTCTACCGCTTGGAGCAACAGCCACATCTGCAGCCGCCACCCCTTCTTGTCTTGGAGCAATCTTTGCTCTATTAGTGGCAGCAGCATTAGTGGCCGCAGTTAGTCAGACTCTAGTCTCCAGGCGTGCTGTTGTAGTGCAGCTCGTCCTGTCTGGTCACGTTTACTGACTCGGATGCCATGACCTCCAAGAGTGACAGTACCTACTGTCCTCATTCTCTCCTATGGCTTGGTGTTGACCACCGGGAGTAGGTGCCCTCGGTACCTAAGCATCGTCCAGTGCACGAGATGAGTGCGCGGACATCTGAGCAGGCGCCCTGCGCGTTCGCCTGTTACTACTATGGTGATGGACGTCATGGTTGGCATCGATGTTGGACGCGCCCTCCCAGCTAGCATCCACCTTAGCTACAGCCTTGTCCGAGCCTGCGTCCTCCACAGCATACGGATCTGCCAGAGTTGGTAGATCTCCTAGCTGGACCTCTCGTGAGCATATTTGATGAGATCCACGGCTTGCGGCAGATGGTGTAGCGGCTTTGTGACCTCGTCGTCACTGAGCGTGCTTCTGCTACTCTTTTGTCGACGGCCTCTTCGATCAGATCTCCTCCATCCTCTCCTCCTTCCTCATCCAATGGTGTACCTTCAGCTCCACCTACCAGCGAGTCACAGACTGCCACCATCCTTTGGATCCTCCACTCTGCTACGACCATGACGCCACCTCGCGATGACATGTCTTCATGCAATCGTTCCAGTCGAGTGACCCCGCGACGTCGGCATCAGCGCTCTGTACGCCGTGCTTGCGCCGGATTTAATACATCCTCCACCTCCTCCGCCTCCGTTGTTGTACCTGTCGAGGGAGAGTGTGGTCACCGCGCATTGTCATGTGACCATAGCGACAGGATCCGCACTCGCGCCGGACCGTGGTGCCCGAGCGTCAGCTCAGGCAGACTCAGATGATACGGTGACAGCACATGGCGTTCATGGTGGAGACTTCCGTGTCATCGAGCTCGACTTCCACGTCCGGGCTGGATCCAGATCTCCCGCAGTAGTAGGTTACATCAGGAGGAGTGCAGGTACCGCGTGCTTAGGCGGTGCCACTCGCAACTCCGACCGGTGGCGGCCTGGCAGTGGCACAGGAGTATTGTGTGGATCGAGATGCCCCACACAGATCTCTAGGGGCGTTGGCACATGAGATTCACACCAGTACGACAGCAATCGCAATGCATGAGCAGAGTCGGCCACTTGGTCTCTTGGAGATTGAGGCATTCTTCAGAGCACCAGTTCTGAGAGACGTTGCTGGGACATATGTTGCAGCAGACACAGCAGGCTCCACCGTCTCATCTACGGCACATGAGGACCAGCTTCAGCGTGAGGAGTTGTCCATGTTCCTACAGTCTCCAGGTTCCTGTACCCACGACGGAGCTGCGACATACATGACGAAGTCAGATGATGGTCCCTACTCTATCATCGAGCAAGTGGCAGTGATGAGCCTTCCCGACGAGACACTGCGTGAGCGCCAGTTACGCTTGTTGGTCGCCTTGATGGCCGTTGTCGAGCCGGATTCCTACACACCTGTCTCCGCTACGGCAGGAGTTGAGGACAATGGAGCAGATCCCTACACGTAGATGGAGTCATCGCGTCAGCAAGAGCTGAGTTTTGCCCCTTCGTGTTCACTTGTTGGTGACCTTGCTGATCACATCGACACTGAGAGTGGCAGTACCTGCACGGATGACATTTCCACAAGCTCCATAGACTCTGACGACTCATCCTTCTCCTTCCCTCTCGGCATGCAACCGCTCACTCCTCGTGTGACAGACACGAGTTGTGGTGTGGATGCGACACCTGCAGCTGCATCCGATGTTCCAGTGTCTCAGCACATAGCGAGTTTGGTTGACGCCAAGGAGGATGCAGGAGCACCAGTTCCATCAGCTTCTGTGGCAGAGATGCAGATGGAGCTGTACTCACGAGTTGTGCAGTCTGCATGTGCAGCATCCAGTGAGGCAGAGTTTATCCTCCGCAAGGCAGACATGGGCCACCTCCACATGTCCGAGGCAGATTACGTTGACCTGCAAGAGCGTGTAGTCATGCTATAGTGGGAGGTGATGGCCGTGCGTGAGCGATTCTCAGAGGAGGGGAGCATCACTGCTATCGGTACGATTTTTCCGCCAGCAGCATCTGGCACACGCATACTCGGGGAGGACCTTATACCGGCTCCAAGTATGACATCCGTTGGAGACACTGTCACAGGAGGGGTGAGCGTGCCTTCGGCATCCGCCATCTTGGCTCCTGTTGACCCCATCATCGCTTCTCCTTCTTCTTCTATTGCCGTCACGCACCTTCATCCACCCGACTCACCTGCCCCATCGTCATCTTGATCCACGAGTGGTGATCCGGTTCGTCGCTCCAGCTCTCCTCTTCCGGCGGTACACCCCTGTGCCTTAGGGTGCTCTATCCCGCCTCGGAGGCCAGCTCCACCACTTCATCCACGCTTGCGTGCTGCTCGCCCATTCCCTTTCCTTCGTTGTACACAGATGCATCGCGATAGAGCAGCAAGAGGAGAGACTGTGAATTGGGACCCTTGGCAATCACGCAAGGGCAAGTACACTCCAGGTGATGCAGATACACGTGAGGAGTCGTAGCCGGAGACACCACTTCGTCTTTGAGCTCGGGTGCCTACTTGCACGTGACAGGGGGAGGTATCTATGCATGATGGACACACCACATGACTAATCGTCCAGGATCTGTTCAACTACGACATCAGCATCTCCATGGAGGACATCGCTGCCAAGTTCATCTGCCCAGGGAGAGTGTTGTATGGACCCCGACCTGACGCGATGTCATGGGATATGCATGGCGAGGTCCATGTCTGTTGTGAGCATCTACAGCATCCCGCATGTGGCTCATGCTACGTGCCTGCACAGCTACATGTAGATGGTAGCACCCTGCTGGTCGAGACCCGGACACTTGGTGCGTCGTACCAGTGTCACGAGGAGACCATGTGATCATGTGTCTTGGTGTGTGGCTATACTGTGTGTGGCATGTGCATGCGAGCTGTTGGTTGGGACCCGGACAAGTGGTGCGTTGCACCCGTGTTACAAGGAGATCCTCCCATGATCCTGTGTTTGGATGATGATACTATTGTGTTGGATTGCTCGTAGCAATCGAGACCCGGGCCCTGGTACCGCCAGTGTCACGAGGAGACCATCTTGTCGTCTGACATGTGTATGATGTGCATTACACTGGTTTGTGTGCGTGTGCATCACTCCTCTCATGGTCGAGACCCAGACACTTGGTGGGCAGTGCCAGTGTCCAGGGAGACCCTATATGGATAGCAGATGTGTGTGTGTGTGTGTGTGTGGGGGGGGGGTGTGTGTGTGTGTTCACTCATGCATATTATGGCTTGCCATACGCTGTTGTTCCGTGCCTTGGCTCACTTTCTTCTGGCATTGAAGGCCATGTTAGCCAGGGGGAGTGTTGGTTTGTGTGGCTTCCACCCGTCACGACCGACGCTGATGGATTACCCATATACCCACATTGGGGGTATGTGGTGGAGGAGAGCGTGATGACACGACAGGCCTTCGGAGTGTCCCGAGACTTCTCTAGCACGTACAACAGCGCCGGCGAGACACGGTCGATGCGTTCCGGTAGCCCTGTGGGCTTGTCGGGAGCTAGGAGAGTTTTCTGGGTGGGTTGAGACCCACGCACCCGGTGGACTATACTGGTGCGACAAGGAGACCCGGTGGCTGTACTAGCGCTTCCGATGTTCGGAAAGCCGTGTGTGATGTCTGGACATTGATTTTGAGATTTTCTGGCACTGCTCTATTTTCTCGGTGGTCGAGACCCGGGCACTCGGAGAGCTATTCCAGTGCCTCAAGGAGACCACCGTTATTGTTATCGTGGTGTACACAGTGTGTTCTCCCCGCTGACTCGTTTGGGCTGGACGGGGGTGACGGGGCCCGGTGCGACTAGTTGCCGGCGCCCCTACTTAAGCCCGCTAGGGGCTCATTTGTTCTCTCTCCTTGTTCTTTTATATTCAGTGTTCCAGACTTAGCCAAATTCTTGCCATCTTGCATGGCACTCACACAAAGTGCTCATGTTCGCTTTTGCATGGGCCTGCATTCCCTAAAATATTTCCAATTTGGTATCAGAGCACAGGGGGGCGTGTGAGCAGTAGTAGCGGCAGCAGTGGGCAGAACGTAAAGAGAACGCACCATGTGGCGCCACGCCAATAGCAGCATGAGGGAGCGCAAAGCGACTGCATGTGAACGCCACAGGGGCGGTGAGCCACACATAGCAGCACGAGCGACTACGGCGGCAACAGCAAAAGCAGCAGCAGCATTAGCCATTGTAGCGGCGGCGGCAGCAACAGCAGCATCGTGTAGTAGCAGTAGGAGCGGCGAAAGCAGCTGTAGCAGCGCATCAGACGCTACAACAGCACCGTCTGCAGCAGCAGCGTCAGCAGCAGCAGCATATAGCAGCAGCAGCAGCAGTAGCCACTACAGCAGCGGCGGCAGCAAATAGCAGTGCAGGAGCAACGGCAGCAGAAGTAGCATGCAGCAGCAGCAGTAGCGGTGATAGCAGCAAGCAGCAACGACGGCATCAACAAGCAACAGCAAAAACTGCGACACCAACAGAAAGCACTAGTTGCTGCTGCTGCGCAGAGCAGCAGCAACAGCAAAAGCAGCAGCAGAAGCAGCAGCAACAACAGAAGCAGCAACAGTAGCAGCTGCAACCGTAACAGCTCACCTACCGCTGCAGCTGCTACTGCCGCTGCGACGAGGGCCTCGCAGCCCTCCACTAAGGGGTTGCCCTGTGAGGGAGCCTATCGGCCCCGTTTGCACCCCCCCCCCCCCCCCTCCCCCCGCGCCTTTTCCTCCCCATCTCAAGGGGGCCCTCAGAGGGCCCCGCCGAGCTTCTCCGAGGGGCCCTTCGGAGCAGACCCGTCGGTCCCGTGGGCCCCCTAAAGTATTTCCAAGTTAGACCTAAGCATATTCGAGCCCACCAATCTTAAATCAAAGCAATCTTACGGACTTCATAACGGCAAGCGGAGGGGGGAACTAGTCTAAGCATTGAGTGAGGAAACGCACAGGATACATCTGAGAATATGCGTAGAAGCGTCCTAGCGACACCGCCGCTGACTAGGCGTCAGTACCTAGTCAGACGATGACGACAGTCACAAGTCGTGCACGCAACGGCGAGGGTTTGGCTAGGCGACACAAAGGTAAATTGTCAGAATGCTTCAATAGCATTTGCAAAGAGAGATGACAAATGACAGGTCCATGGCATAATTACCTGCCGCGGCGCACGGCGGGTGTCGCACGCGGCAGTGCAAGATCTGTCCTCAAACCGGCCCAAAACCACTGTTTTGGCCGTAACTCTGCGCACACCTGTCAGAACGCTACGCCGTCTAAACCTAGGTTTAGACGTGCAGAATCACAAGCCAGACGCTACAACTGGTCACATGCATGCATCCGGCATCAAACGGTGGACACACAATGCAAAACATGCAAATCGGGCCCATAGCCAATCCGCCGATAAAGTCCTGCGTGCTGCAGAAAAACTGCAGGAGGTCCCGGGTAGCGTCCAGAGCTCTGGAACGGCCGTCAGTCAGCTCCAAGCTGGTAGGCCGCCACCGGATGACGCCCCGGTACCGCCTGGGTCCGCATCAGGGATCTGCACGAGTATGGTCACGACCGAGTGGTCACAGTAAACTGTACAGGTCAACAGGAACGTCACAAATCACAACACTCCCCCATGACCTGATGGTACGCATGTCCATACACGTGCAGCACTGAAACGAGAACAACAACAAGTGCAACAACGGAACGAATGACCACCACAACACCCCACACTCAACCACTCTCAGGCAAGGGGCGAAGTCTGACAGATAGAATGGCCACGAGGAACTTTCCACGTGCTAGAGCCTTCGTCAAGAAGTCAGCACGCTGCATGTCAGTGCCAACCCAAATGACGGAGATCACGTGTCGCTCTACCAGGTCACGCACAAAGTGATGCTCTACTGCAATGTGCTTTGTGCAAGCATGGAAGACACCAGAGTTCTCTGCAATAGCAAAGGCACTCTGGTTGTCGCAACAAACACAATGGCAGGTACTGACTGACCCAGCTCAAGGAACAAACGCTGCAGCTATACCACCTCAGCAGCCCCTGCACCCAGAGCAACATACTCTGCCTCCGATGAGCTACGTGCAATGCAGCCCTGCTTCCCGCTGCACCAGGACACAGCGGTACCACCGAGCAGGAACACGTAACCGGTGCGACTGCGTCCGTCTGGGCTCCAGGCCCAGTCGCTGTCAGTGTAGCCGTCAAGGACCACTGAACACTGCCGGCGAAAGCAGAGTTAGAGGTACGGTGTGGAAACCACGTACCGCACCACTTGCACAGCCGCATGAAGGGCTCTAGCACGTGGAGCCTACGAAAACTGGGCAAGGAGGTTGACGGCAAATGCAATGTCCGGACGTGTGGTAGTGGCCAGATACATCAGAGATCCGATGAGACGGAGGTACAAGGTCACATCCACTGTCTCCCCCAGCTGTGTGGGATCATCTACCTTCAGGGGATCCTNAGGTGTGGAGGCCGTGGGCACTGCGCCGAGGAGGTCGCTGAAGCGCTCTCCCACAACACGTGCGTATCGGGCCTGGTGCAGTAGCAGAGTACGACGTCTGCGGTCTCGTACGATCTCCATGCCAAGGAACACCGCTGCATGACCAAGGTCCTTCATCATGTAGGCAGTCTGGAGGACGGCCTTGGCCTCCTTCACGGCCTCCAGTGAAGGAGACGCGATCAGAAGGTCGTTGACATAGACCAGGATGGCGGTGAACCGCTCAGGCGTCCGGCGGATGAAGAGAGAGGGATCTGCCTCGCTTTGTACATATCCCGCACGAGTCAAGGTGCCAGTGATCTCCTAGTTCCAACACCGAGGAGACTGCTTGCGCAAGCGCCAGACCTTGTCACCGTCCTCAAAGCCGGGTGGCTGAGCCACGTAGATCTCCTCATCCAGAGAGCCATGGAGGAACGCATTGTTCACATCCATCTGGTGTAGTTCCCAGTCATGCTGAGCCACTACACCGAACAGAGCTCGAGCTGAGGTCATACGGCCGACAGGGGCGAAGGTGTCAGTGTANTCGATGCCCTCAATCTGAGAGTACCCCTTGACGACCAAGCGAGCCTTGTGGCGTTCCAGTGAGCCATCTGGCTTCACTTTCTTGCGAAAGACCCACTTGACCTGAATAGCCTTCCTCCCAGGTGGAAGGTCGACTAGCTCGTAAACTCCGTGCTCTCGGATAGCGCGAAGCTCATCCTCGCATGCAGCACGCCAAGCGTCAGCATCCTGTGATGAGAGAGCTTCCCTCAGTGTGCCCGGGTCAGGCGCCAAAGAGGGAGAGCTCTGCGTGGCAAGAGCGCACGCCTCAGTGCTAGGTCTGATGACCACAAGATCGGCTGCTGCATCACAAGCGATGTGGAACTCGCGAGTGACAAGATCATGCCCTACGGGACACGCTGGGTGTACCTCTGTGTGCTCACTGCGGACACTCAGGCCTAGGGCCTTTGTGCCGGGGTCACCACTCGCGACGCTACGAGTGGAGCGCCGGAGTGCACGGCCAGACGCTCACTGAGCTCCGGAGTCCAATGGTCGAAGACGACCGCCGGGCTCACGGGAGTAACCCAGGCTCGAGGGGTGCACCTCAGGCTCAGGGATGGGCACAATCACAGCCGGGGAGAGCTGAGGCACAGGAGCTGGTGATGTCGTGCGAGGAGATGCGTATGTGGGAGACACGAGACTCGGTGTGACGGTAGGGACAGGTGAGGCAGGGCCACGCACAGAAGCAGGAGTGGCGGACACATGAGTACGCACAGGTGTAGGATCATGGGTACCTGAGGGAGGCGAGGGAACCGGGGTAGAAGCCGGTGGTGCTAGAGAGGTCTCTGGGCCGACAGCGATAATCGCTGGGTCATCAAGAGCCGGAGACCGTGAAGTGGAGGGAGCTCGAACGGAGACATCAGCCTGGCGAGGGGTGCTCGCAGGCGAAGACTCCCCCATCCGGCGAGAAACCTCACACGTAGGGATGTGTGTGACCGACAGCGACGTAATCGACGTCAGATCACGGTAGGTGAGGAACTCAAAGAAGAGCGCGTCGCGTGACTCAACAATGCGACGACGGGTAGGGTCCCAAAATCGCCAGGCCTTCGATCGCGGGGAGATGCCTACAAAGGCACACAAGCGACCTCGCGGTGAGACCTTGGACCCCTGCTGGTCCTTGGTGTACCACACGGAAGCCAAGGATCCCCAGACGTGAGCGAGACGAAGGTCAGCACGATGGCCGAACCAGAGCTCATACGGTGTAACGTGGTCCGGAAGAGGACCGTGCGGAAGGCGGTTCTAGACCCAGGTCATGTAGGCAAAGCCCTCAAAGGCAAAGGACTCTGGGAGACCGCACTCAGACCGCATAGCGCAAACCGCATCCTCCATGGTGCGGTTCCAATGCTCAGAGACACCGTTTTGCTGAGGAGAAGCAGGAGCGGAGACGTGGTGAAAAATCCCGTGCTCAGCGAAGAAGCTATCCATCTCGCAAAGAAACTCGTCGCCACGATCCGAGAGGAAGGTGTGCAGCGTGTGGCGGGACAGACGCTCAGCCATCACTAGCCAGAGGCAAACCGCGAGAGCGGCATCACTCTTCTGGCGCAGGCTGTAGACCCACTGCATCCGGGTGAAGTCATCAGTCAGAGTTAGGACGTATCGACCCCGATCGGACGTGGACTCAATAGGAAGAGGACCAAGGAGGTCCGAATGGACTAACTCGAGAGGGCAAAGTGCGCGAGAACGTGAGTCAGGGTAGGTGCAGCGATGCATCTTACCCTGGGCGCAGAAGAGACAGTCGGTCTTGGGTGGCTTCTCGAAAGAAGCTGCATCAAGACCGAGAGCGGGCTGTGTCCGAATGAGCTTCGACACAGTGTCGGAGCCCACATGACACAGACGACGATGAAGCAATCGCTGGTGCTCAGGAGACAGAACACCAGTGACAAAAACACGAGCAGAAGGGGAAGGGGAGCAAGGAGCAGAAGTCCGGGAGATACGGTACAGGTCATCCACAACAGAGGCACGCAGAACAATACTGCAAGTGTCAATGGCAGTCACAGTCGCGGACTCGGCAGTGTGCTCCACAGAGAGTCCCATCGGTGTGCAAGCACGTACAGAAAGCAAACTGAGCTCAAGATCAGGCACAAACAGCACCTTGGAGAGATACAAGGGGCCAGACGGACCATCGAAACGCACGACCCCAACACCCTGGACTGCCAAGGACTGACCAGAGCCTGTGCGGACGGAACGAACAGACGCAACAGGGCTGAGAACAACGAAGTCACTACGACGACACGTCATGTGATGAGTGGCACCTGAATCGATGATCGAAGTGCCACCGGGATCACGACTGGAGGACGTCACTGTACAACGGGCAATGGAACACTCGGCCTCAGACGGACGCTGAGCAGCAAGTGGGGAGGAACGACGAAGGGCACAAAGGTGTGACTCATGAATCCAATCTGTACAGTCAGGCCCATCATCATCCCATTCCGACTGTGCCCCCCCACACGAGTCATCACGAGCCACATGGACAGACGGACCGACAGTCTGTGAATCACTCGGCTGTGACAACATACTCGCACCTCCCTG
>SZWC01007219.1:111560-126772 GCA_023375785.1 Penium margaritaceum | reverse complement strand
TATATCTATATCTATATCTATATCTATATCCATATCTATATCTATATCTATATCTATATCTATCTCTATATCTATATCTATATCTATATCTATATCTATATCTACATCTATATCTATATCTATATCTATATCTATATCTATATCTATATCTATATCTATATCTATATCTATATCTATATCTATATCCATATCTTTATCTGTATCTATATCTATATCTATATCTGCTGCCTGACGTAATGGATACAACTCCGAGGTTTGAGCTCGCAGGTTTGTGGCTCAAACCCGTTGGGCAGCATTCGGTTCATTCGACCTGCCCAGGTGCGCGCGCACCTAACCTGGCGAGCGTTCGCGAAGGGTTTCTGCGACAGTCCAGCGGGGTCGGTTGGACGTGCCGTGGCCTTCCCTGCCGCGGTGCGAGGTTGCAGCCGGCGTCTTGCACCCCTTCTTTGCTGACCCCCGCAGGCCCCACCTCATGTCCGCCCCTCTCCATCCACGTCAGTGAAGTGCCGGGTCACCATCAGGCAGCATGGGGTTGTTTCCACGTGACCAAGGGCGACTCTAGGACGGGGTGCCATCCGCCGAATGTTAGAACTCACCCTGTGAAGCCCCCAGATGTGGGGGCAATCGTGATTTTTACCTTGCAAATGTCCAATTATTATAATGTGACCACCTTATCTACATCTATATCTATATCAATATCTATATCTATATCTGTATCTTTATCATTATCTTTATCTACATTGGCATCCATATCCATATACATATTTATACTTGCATTAATATATGTATATATATATATGTGCATTTACATATCTATATCTGTAGCGTATGATTCGATAAGAGCATTATATGTTCTTACCTTTACATCTATATCTACGTCTACATCCACATCCACACCTATGGCTACATCCACATCAATATCTAAACCTCCACCTTTATCTACATCAATATTTAGAAATACATATACATCTATATCTACACCATATCTACATCTACATCTTCATCTACATACATAGTGGAATCATAATCACATTTTACATCTACCATTCTATCTATTTCTACATCTACTTCTACATGTACATTTATGTCTACATGTACATCTCTATCCATGTCTAAATAAAATTCTACATCTACATTCATGTCTACATGTACATTTACATTTACATCTACATCTACATCTATATCCACATCTACATCCACATCAACATCCCATATACACCAACATCTCCATAAAATCTACATCTACCATACTGTCTGTCACTTTCGTTCACTTTTTAAAACCGATTTAAGTGCTGCTTACTTTCACCAAAAAAATGGCATTTTTTAAAATCCAGGGTGGTCGCCCATCCTTGTCTCGGATAAATACCCGAGTACTTAGTTTCACCCATGGTTCAAGTACAGGTGCTCCTCTTCTTGCTCGAATGCTCGAACTTCTATTCGCGAAGTTCGGGCGTTCAACTTTAGGACCTCGAGAGCCGTCAGATTGCAAGTTACAATGTGAAGGCTGAACGCGATAGGTGGAAAGACCTTTCGCGGAGGGCGGTCCGCGAGCGCTTGGAACCAAATCCGCCAATGGTGTGTGTTGGAGAGACGTGCACGCAAGCCTCATCTTAAAACAAAATCATGTTTTGCACCTAAAGCTACGTAATGTCTCATACAACCCTGTTTTTTAACAGAGTTAAAGTGGAAGCACGTAAGGCGGGATTTCAGCAAACGGGTCCAACAATTTTGAGAGTGATCATAAAAGCCACTTGATACTTTTTTAAAGAGCACATAGGCGAATGAAAATGATTAGTTTGCACGAAAGTGAGCTCCAGTACGGTATATCTATTGGACTGTGTTGTAATATACCCATCGCTTTGCTCGATAGATCAACGGTGTCCATAGTTGAAAACAAAAAGACAAAAGTGTCCATAGTCAAAAACGAAATGACAGCGGTGCCCATGGTTTTTATTGTGCGAGAAAAAACAGGCACGGCTGACATGTATTTTATGTGCTTAACAGATTTGAGACGGATTCAACTTCGAGGGCAAAGTCAGACTTCACCATTCATCGCGAGCTCGCAGGAGGGGTTTCGCGGCGAAACCTCCCCGTGAGCTCGTGATAACCCTGCCAAACCCCCCATTTTAACTACGGGGTTTGTCGAGGGTTTGGGGGGGTTTACAGGATATGGCGCACACTGTGATAGGAGAAAGGGCTTCAGCTGGGCATCGCTACCGCGGGGCCCGGCAAGTACACGAGCAAGAAAAAAAGTAAAACCCAAACCCCCTAGTGTAACTAGGGGGTTTTCTGGACATTTGGGAGGGGGGGGGGGGGGGGGGGGGGGGGGGGGGGGGGGGGTTGCAACATGCAGTGCACGCGAACGTTCAAGTTCTGGAGTTTACAGTTGCAAACTGCAAAAACTCGTGAGAAGGTCTCTTCTGACATCTGCGAGGCGAGTGTCAGTACCGTCCACTTCGTCCTCAAAGTCGCCAAAGCCCGACTTCGAGGGCATGGGTACAGTTGTCCTTTTTCTCTGTTCTTTCTTGCATAATAAAAAACATGGGCACCGCTTTCATTTTGTTGTAGACTAAGGACACCGTTATCTTTCCATTTTCCACTGCAAACACCGCCGTCTTTACGTTTTCAACTATGGACACAACTGATCTATTGAGCGAAATGATGGGCACCGGTGTATTTTGAACCATATCTATTTTCAAGTCTAATTGTCATGAGTCATATATACCTCTATATATTGATTTGTGTACATAATTGCATCTACTTTCAGATGTTTTATGGCAAAGTAAAAGGTTAGATGCCAATGAGCTTAATGAGCAAACTCCTCTGTTGACAGAATCTTTGCCCTTGATGTGCAACTTTCTCCCATCTTTCATGTATTTCTGCATGTACAATAACTCATGATGTGATCACAAATTCTACGGTGAATGTGGTTTTCATGGTTTGGAAGCCCCACAAAAGCCTCATACATTGCCCACAAAGAGTGAGAAGCTTTTTAATTCACGTAGAGGATAACATGCACACAAATGGTATCCAACATGCATGAAACTCATTAATCGCATAGGGAAGTGTTGTTCACATGAGAACGCCTTGTTATGTCAAACATCTTACCATCAATTCTTTGATAAAAGTTTGAACCAAACAATAACGTTGTGATAATCATGGGGTACTCCAAGAAGGTGAGTAAGGAAGGAAATTTCTTGAGGGAATTCCCCCCAGCTCTCTCTCTCTCTCTCTCTCTCTCTCTCTCTCTCTCTCTCTCTCTCTCTCTCTCTCTCTCTCTCTCTCTCTCTCTCTCTCTCTACCTTCTCACTTTATGTGCAAAGTATTTTCTCCTTATGTTCACCATTTCCTAATATTATGCATTGTAATATTTTGTAATCTATGAAACCCTGTGCACGCCTTGCATGCAACATTGAATAGTTGTTTATTCTTGCATTGAAAGAGAGCCGACGTAAATGTGGAAGAAGATATCCTCCTAATTTGCTTCATCAAATGGGATGATGTTGTGGAAGAAAAGAAGAGAATGGCAGCAATTATTCAATAATGAAACAAGATAGTGCAACTTCGTTGCCCTATCCCCCTTTGCAGAGTTGTGTTTGGGAGGGTACGTTGCAAATAGCACAACATGAGAGACGACGCTAAGAAAGGTGGAGAGATGGTTAAGGAATGAATAAATCTATGAATCTTAGTGAATCAAAATGGGAGTAACAAGACTGCATTCTCCCCTCCTCTAAGCCAACGTGCACTCATTTTTGCAATGCAAATGCTAGACTTGTTCAATGGGGTCTAGCCTAGTAATCATTGTTTGTGTTTTAGTAGTGATATCTATCGCTTAAGTAGTTAGAAGAACTGTGCTAGGGAGCAAGAACGAGAGAGTGAGAGAGCGGGAGAGATTAAGATGCCACGGATGTGTTGCAACTCTTGATAAGAAGCTTGAAATGTGAGTGGTGAAGGGCTGGGTGGAGCGAGCTCAACCTCGTGCATCATGCACAAGGTGTGGTTATCGCCACCGCTGGAATCAAGTAAGACCCCTGACAATGAAGCGAGAGCGACTACTGTCAGAAAAATTTGGCAACATGACCCCACCAAGATCAGCACTCGGCAAGTAACGAAATTCAAGCACAAAACCATGCAATCCAATCTACACCATCCTAACGTGTGTTTGGGCATGCCACGTAAATGCAATTGTTTTCCATATGAGAGCTTTCCAAAACGCTGCCAGCTGGCCCATTGGCACAAGCCCTAAGCTATTTATGTTGCCAAGGCAACAAAAGTGAAACCAACAATAACTCCACAAAACTTGAGCATGCCATTGCTACACACCGACTATTTCTGTGGATGACAGTCTTGTTGATTTTCTTTGCTGCATAGATGTGTGGATGTGTGGAGACCAGCAAACAGTAATCCTTGTATCGGTAAGACATCACTTTAACACCAACACCAACACCCGTGGCCCGCAGACAAAGGGCCACACAGACATCAAAGACAACAAGGGATCAACGTGAAGGGAGAATGACGAGCATTAAAGCACTTCTAGGGGGCAAAAACATCGAAGCACATTGAGGCGTAGAGGGTGCACGTGTAAGATCAGCTACATGCACGAAAAACTTGAACAAGCTAGAACCGAGTACTTTGGCCAGGAAATCAGAACATGTCTCTACATAGGTAGCCTTCACAATGCCAAGGACTTATTGACAAAGAAAATGGTGGTTTTAGTTTATATGCTTGGTGCGTGAGTGGTGCATGTTGTTGTTTTCATTAGTAGCATTTGCGCTTCGGTTGTCTTGGCACAAAGTGATGGATGAAATGGACACATGCAGCTGTTACAAGAGGAAATACAACTAGACACTTTTGTGCGAATATAAGCCAAGAGAAATGTACTCAACTTCACTGATCTTCTTGCAAAATCGTCTTGCTAGTGGCTCTTCCAAGACACAACAATGCCTCCAACCAAGAAGACATAGCCTGGCCTGATCTGTGCATCAGTGTCATGAGCCCATACATTATTGTAGCCATCGACAACTATGGAGGGTTGTGCTCTATGGCACAATGTAATACGTGTTACAGAGAGTGCGTCTTGAACAAGATGAAACACATCCTCAAGATGACACTAACTTGGGCACTGTGACAGCTATACTAGGTGGTTGAGGATGACCTCAACGCCTGGGCGCGTTGTTGTAGCCAAGTAAGTCAAGGATCGGATGACTCAAAGATATTTTGTGACCTCAACTCCCCCCCCCAGCTGAGCTACATTAGGTGCTTCTAGAAGTTTTTGGCCAGTTGGGGTCATGGGTGTAGAGGTCGATGGAATCACAGAAAGGAGGGAAAACACTGACCAAGGCTGGAAATGTAGGCAACGTTTTGTACACTAGGTGTGGGGTTTGGACGGTCACCCTCGAGCTTCATGTGAAGAAAACTCAGGGAGGGCTTAGGTCCTTCACTGTGTGGTATGACTACAGGAGAGACTTCACAGACTGAATAATAAAGGAACTCAAAGAGGAAATGTGAAAGTCATCGACACAGACAAGGAAGGCCAGAAGGGGGGCTGTCAAAGGATCGCAGAACAACTCACGATCAACCGCACTACAACATTACCCACCCCTCTTAAGAGTGGAAATAATCTCATTGTTCCAACAGTGAGGGAACGTTTTAGTCCATACAAGGTGTTGCAGAGCCACTAGACCTTGTTGCTGCCATCGGTAAAACCATGTGGATGCACCATGTATATCTACTTCTTCCAAGGTGCCATGCAGAAAACTATTCTTCACATCCATCTGCTTAAGTTCCCAATCATGGTGTGTCACCAGGGTGAGAAGGGTAGAAGTAGTGGTGTAGAGTCCAACAGTTACAAACATTCCATGAACGTCCACGCCAAGGATTTGTGAGAAACCTTTGGTGGTAAGATGTACCTTGTAATGATCAACAGCCCCATAGAGCTTCAGCTTGCATAGAATTATCCTAAGTGCTGAGAAATTTTTGTAACCAAGCGACAAATCTACCAGATTTCTCACTCCATACTCTTGAGGAGCATCGAGCTCCTCCATGGACATCTCCCTGAGTAATGAGTTGGTGGCCTCTCTAGCCTGATGCACCGTGGTAGGCTGAAGGCCTCCAGGGGATAGACCACTAGCAACAAAACATGCAGCAAGATAGACCACCACAGAGGTACTAATGGCACTTTGGAACTCCTCACAAATGAGAGAATAGCCAAGGGTTGTGCTAGGGCCCATGATACCGATGCCAAGACAATCCAAGGCCATAGTGGCAAGACTCATGGAACTTGGACCTAGATCACCCGACATAACTCCATTGAGTGAAGGAAGTGGGCGAAGTTAGCCTCCACAAGTGTAGGGCTTGCAGGACACGAGGATAGGACTGGCCGGATTTGGTGATTAGACAAGAGCCATGGGGAAATGTGTTGTAGCAAAAAAGGGGACCGATGAAGGCACTGTCAATTGCTCAGTGGACGGATGAGAGGATTGATCCAGAGAGGGAGGAGTGAACTGAGAGCCAGATGGAGAGGAAGCGGTCAAGGAAACAGAGGCGTCATTAGAGCCACCAATGGAGGAAACAAATGGGGAAATACTGGTACGATGTCATTGCTAGAGGGCGTGACACCATCACCACAATCTAAAGATTTAGGGTTTCCAAGAGGAGAGACACCCATCCCCTCCAAATGAGAGAGCGTGACAAAGGTATCATTAGATGCAAGACAATCAAGAGCACGCTCAAAGACGGACTGGAAGAAGAGCGCATCATGAGACTCTATGACACAATGTCAAAAGGGGTCCCCAAAATGCTAAGAGGACCCCGACTGGATAGCTTGCCATCACGCACGTCATGGAAAAGCAAGACTGCTGCAGCACAGCCCAGAACGAGCCAAGCAAAGATAAGCATGATGACCAGTCCAACAATTGCAAGGTGTCATGTCACTAGGAAAGGAGACATGGAGAACTCGGTTCCACACGGAGGTCATGTAGGACATAACCTCAAAGGCAAAGGAGGAAAAAGACTACACTCAACGAAGAGTAAGTAAACACCATTGGATTGTGTATAGTTCTAATGTTGTGAAACATCATTCTACTAGGGTGTGTAGGGAGCCGAGGACTCCATATTCAATCCACAAAAGAAAAGAAAGTGAGAAGTGGGGCAAGAAAATCCATCACATTAAGAGAGAAATACACACAACTGATTTTGGCAGGTACTTTCAGCCTGATGAAGCCACACCTCAAGCACATCAATGACACCACTCTTGTGACACAATGTAAAATCCCAATGGAAACAAAAAAAACCATTTGTCACATAGCAATCATAACGGCCAAGACCACTGATAAACTCATGAGGAAGTAGGTCTATGACGTCAGGATGGATACGTTTCAGGAGATGAGAAGTGACATGGTCTGAGGTGGAGAAGTGAGAGTTATGTGTTTTTCCTTTAGTATGGTCAAGGCAATCAGACGTGCAAGGGAATGTAAAGGAAGCAGGATCAAGACCATGTGTAGGACGGATGCACAATAGGTTGTCAATGAAGGGGATTTGAATTTCACAAAGACGGTAATGCATAATGCGTGTGTACGCTAGAGACAACAATGGTATAACATGAACAAGGATAGAGGCAATGGAAGACGAGGAAAGAGATAGTGGAATATGAAACAGACGATCGCAACAAAGAATGTACAACATAACACAACCGGAGGACTGCAATGGGACAGTACAAACACCATGACTTGACATGACATGTCTTGGTCATCAAGGATGGTCACAGACAGTAGGCTCACATCATGGTCATGCACATTCAGTACATCTGGGAGGAAAAAGACCCTCATGGGCTAAACAAAGCGTACATAACCTATTCAGTGTACAAGCAGTAACTGGCCGGAGCCTGTATGGCGAAAGCAGATAGAACCAACCGGACCAAGGGAGACAAATGCACAATGACGGAATGTCATGTCATGAGTGGTATCAGAGTTGACGAGGTAGAATCAAAAGGAGGAATGAGCGGACGGCAGAACACAAGAGACTGACACAGTGACAAAGACAGGAGAAGGCAACTTGCCGAGGATAGCAAGACGGCATGGGAGGAAAACATACTGCGAGTGTTGTACCGAAGGAACCCCAACAGGCAATGTGCCCTATGGTGTCCCTGAGCTAGTACCCTATTGCTAGGAACTAGCTTTACGTGCATGGAGAGATGCGGCCCCCAACATACTTTTACCTTCCTTGTCATGACGGCGGATGATGTTGGTGAGGGTCTTCTCCAAGTTGTGTTCAGCGGCACGGTGATCATTGTGGTACCCACCATTGTATTGTGTTCACCATGTTAACGATCCTCGTCATGCAATGAGGAGGGGTTGCATAGTAGGCTGACGATGGTGTGTGGTACGGGGCGTGACTGAAGCGAGGACGCTAGCTAGGTCCACCAGTGCCAAGAGGCTAGACAACAACATGGTGAAGCTAACCAGATGTGGCAGGGAAAGATGTGATGCCATATGGAGACTGTGTGCTGGTTGAGCTGGTGGAAAATGAAGACGAGGACTTGGTCAATAGGCCGGATTTGGTGGTGGTTTGTGTCCATTGTGCATGCATGGTAGTAGCCAAGCGGCCATCAGCTGGTGGAGGAGGACACTTTGGGATGGAGTGGCCCATCTGGCCAAATTTCTAATAGGTGGTGATGAGAGAGTCAGAGGTAGAAGCAGAGTTTCCCCCACCCTTGCCCCCATGACATCCACCATTGCCAGTACTGCTAGCACGCCCCCCACGGCTGCGGCCCACACTAAGAGCGGCATGAGCACTACCAATGGAGGCGGCGGTGGTGCCAACAGAGGAGGAGGAGACAGATGTAGAGGAAGAGGACAAAATAGTAGAGATGGTCGCAAGATCAGAGAATGCAATGTGCTTGTTCTGTAAATTTCTACACCAGTCAATGATTCGTACAGTAGTGAACTGATAGTGTACCAAGGCCAGAGGGTGCATTAGGAGCAATGGGCTCAGAGGCAAGGAGCTCAAGATGTGAGTGTGATGCATGGAGGAAGAGGTCTAAGAGCTCATGGAAAAGGCTAGTGACAATAGGGAGATATGCCAAGAGCTATTGAGCAATAGCCTTACCAAAATTGCAAAGACGTTTGAGACTACAAGTCTAGTACTTATCAGCAGTCTCACCAGCGTGCATGTGGAGCTTGTTGAACTGGACTGTCATTACCCTTTGTGCAGCACGGTCAATGACTATGTTGCGACATTGAATGAGTGCATCCACGTCCACAGGAATTGCAATGGTGCCACGTACTGGATCATCATTGTACTAAAACATGTCCTTAATGAAGTTGTAAGGGCTAGCAGTGATGAGTGTAAAAACAACGAGTAGGGACTTAGCAAACAAGGTCACAACGGATGTGGTGACAGAGGGATGAGGTGGAACATAGTTATGACAAAGTTTTTCACCTTGTGCCCATGCGCTAAGGCACACCCCCCAAAGTCAAAAGGTGAGCTTGTTAGTGAAATTCAGTGGCAGTCTCAAAGTTGCACTGGTGAGGAATAGACAGAAGAGAGCAAGCAAGGACGGCTGCAGGTGCACATGATTTTGTAGTAGTACCAGTGGCTATAGCCATAGGAGGACAAGACAGTGGGAGCCGATAAGCCAGCTGCTCTAGTAGTGTCAATTGCTCTAGTTGTGCCATCAGCACTAGCAGCAACACCTGTTGTTGGATTACACATGGCAAGGAGGGATTACATAACAAGGTCATCCACTACTTTAGCAAGCTCAGCCCTCAAGCTGTCAGCAACCTCTTGATGACCCTTAGTAAGATCCAGTCCTAGACAAGTCTGGCAGAGTTTTCCAGAAAGCTATTGCTAACATGCTCGAGGATGTCTTAGCATCCGAGACAAGTTGCTGGTAGCATCACTCCAAGGACAGATCAGTAGTACACCTCATGTGCTTGGGCGTACAAGAATTGTTTCCTTGAACAAGACCGCCACCTCCTTGGAGATCCAATCGAGGTAGATGACCTAGTTGAAAAATCATGGGTGCATGAGACACGTGTCCTTCAGGGGAAAATTAGCCAGTTGTGTTTGGGCTTAGTACGTCATCCCAATGCGTGAGCACTCTCCAAGGCAGATGAAGGAATTCTCATCTTGAGGTGTTTGCCTTGATTGTTCACTTTCCTTACTGTATTCATTTGCCCCACAACTTGAGGTCACCCTCACCATTGAGTGGCGACGAAAGGATTTTGAGACACCCCATCCTTGTTACATGAAGGAGACCGACTTTGACTCCTAGGAGTTAATGTTTCAGGTGTGGACCGTTACAAGGGAATTTGGCCCTTCTACTTGAGCCGATACCAAGCTTATGATCTCCATCAGGTCAAGGCAGTGGCAAGAAAAATGTAAGGCCTTCCTTATACCATACCTTGGGAAATGGTCACCGAGTTCCTGTCCTTGTTTGGTATGGCAGGGATTGTGGTTGGGCCGGACCCTTCCCAACAATGGGAGCTGCCATTGGAAAAAATTTCCACAAAGGAGTACATGATGATGGCACATCATCTCCTCAAGTTCAACACTGTCGGACAGGGAGTGCCTGAGGTAGCGGCTGACTTCGAGTCGTGTGCCATACATCTTTACACCCACCTCGAGACCAATGGTGCCTCACACCTCAGGAAACTCGACTCCATCACGTTGAAGGTACACTTGGACCACCACAACATGTTATCAGCCTTTGACTGCGTTTCCCTTGAGGACCTTTCTGTGTGTCTCTAACTTGTCCAAACCTACCATCTATAAAACATAACAGCCAAGGAGGTAGTTTGAGTACACCAGTTGAGCCTCATTTTTGCAGTGACAACAAGTGATCCTTGACCATTTCCTCATGCAGCTCTCCCTTTCCCTCTCCCTCCTCTCCATCTCCCCAGACTAGCCAGGCCCAGGGTGTTACAACAACCACGTAGGGGAAGAAGGAGAAGAAGTGGCACAATAAGATGCAGAACCAGGCAACCCATGCAATCTATGGTAGCATACGGTCTATCCATAGCTCAGGCAGTGGGGGCATCCACCGCGATTTAGTGTTTTAGCAGCTCATTGCCTAGAGCAGAATGACACATGAGCTCCATATAGCACACACATAGAGGAAGACTTCCAGCACCATGTGTAAGAGTGGCATTGTAACTAGTACATCAGCCAAGACATCATCTTCCTTGGGAAGCAGCATCAACTAGGACCCTTAGGATTGCACCATCGTGGAACTTCATCAGCTGATAGCCCTTCACTCTCAGGGAGGTGCAAGTGGTACACAATCAACTTTTCTTCTCTTCTTCATTGTTCATGATGATGCATGTGAAGAAGCTTAATTTGTGCATGATGAGGGGTGACTTCAGGCCTGGCACCACCTCCTGGCTTGATGAGTCCCATGTCCATGCTGTGAATTCTGTTCACAACTCTTTGCTAAGTTTCCAATGGATGCTGAGTGCTTCATAAAACATTTTTTTTTTCCGATGAAGGTGGGTCGTCAAAGATTGACACATCAATCATTGATTGTGATGCCACTCATCACATGACCTGTCTTCACACTAACTTCATTTTCCTTGGTCCCATTGCATTTGTTCATTCTGTTTAAGATATTTTGGGCAGACCCTAACTGTCTAGGGTGTTGGGGATCTGCTAATTGATGGCCCATCTGGCCCCATGTACATCTCCAATGTGCTCTTTGTCCTTGATTTCAGGCCAAGAGGGGGTGTTAGGTCCAAGTATAGGCTTGATTTTCCTACACCAAGATGGGTCTTGCTGTTAGTCACTCGGCCACACTATGATATTAAAAACCATGCTTTTGTGCTTCGTGCATTTTTCATGGATGAATTGCACACTGTCGCATGCTATGCTCCCTCTTTTCCTTCTGCCCTGTCCTTTCCTACTTCACACGTATTTGTCATCGGTGTGATCTCTTTTGAGCAATAGCACTTCCTATACCATTTTCTATGCTATACGAGTACAGTCACCGTGTCCAAGTTTACCCAAATATAGCCTAACCTCAGTCTTGATGCGGGTTCTTTTGAGAAGCCGCCTAAGACCAACCGTCTCTTCTCCATGGAGGGTGAGATCCATTGCTAGACCTACACAGAGTCTATCTCCCAGGCCTAACACTCGTTGGAGATGGTCCACCCAGACCTTATCGGTCCCCTCACATTTGATTATTTGTTTCACCATGGTTGGTGCATCCTCGCCGTTACGGACATCTTGACCCAGGTTCGGAAGGCCCATAGTCTCTGTCTTAAGAGTGAAACCATCCTCGTGCTTTGCTTGTGGCTGTCATGGCTGATTGCCAGACATGCCGTACCCTCCACATGTTCTGCTTATACAATGGTGGAGAAATCCTTTGTGAGGTGTAAATTTTCTTTGTTGACGATGGTGTCTTCCACCAGCTCTCTGTACATCACACCCCTGAAGAATGGTGTGTTTGAGTGCCGGAATTGTACCATGGAGGATGTATCTGAAGCCATTCAAGTTGACCACGGTCTCCAAGAGTCCTTAACCTTTGAGGGCTTCACCTACATGACGTGGGTATGGAACCACAAGGTCCTAACGCATGGTCCTCTGATAGACCATGTCATACCATACTCAGGTTTGGCCATCATGCCAACATTTAGGTCACGCGCTTATCGAGCTCCTTTGCGTGTGTCGGGTACACCGAGGACCAACACGGCTCAAAGATATCTCCATGGGGGTCACATGTGTGATTTTCTGTGTATTTTCTTGCTGTCGAAGGCTTGGCGATACTGTTCATTGCATCGTCAAGTCCCAAGATGCTTTCTTCTTCAGAGACCTCTCACGCCTCCATTCTTTGGTCGGCAGCATGCTCCCATTTGTGCAAATTCCCAGTGGATGAGGCCGTCTAGGCTAGGGGATGGTTCCATTTGGGCCTCTCTCTTCTTTCATTTGGTTGCTAGCTAATCAATATCCAGCCATTGTGGTATGAGGATTTGTAGGCTTGTCTGTCTTCACAATCACACTTACACCTATACCTGTCTCTATATGTGTGGCTTCCCCTTTTCTAGTGTCTACGATTGCACCTACGGATTTCCTTGTGCCTATGCCTACATGTGTACATACACCATCCCATGTCCCTCGGCGTATGCTTGAACCTTCATCTTTCCATGTACCTTTGCCTATGCTCATGCTTGCAGCTTTTCCTATGCCTATGCCTATGGCTGTACCCACTCTTTCTCTCAACTTTGTACATGTCTATGAGCCCTCAGTCCTTGGGTCTACAACCTCACTACAGCCTACTTCCATGCTTGGATCTACGCTTGCTCCATAGCTTGAGGTGAGTACCTCATTCACCCACATGCCCGGTGGTTGCCTTTAGCCATTCCCAACCATGGCTAAGCGGTCGGCCATCTTGATGCCACAATCTCTTGTTTGAAGCACGAAGAGCAGAGATCCTGGCACGAAGGTTGCCTGGGTATCTAGGTAGCCTATATTGAGGTACACCCAGCGTGCTCATTTGCCATAATCTAGTTACGTGTGATTCTTCGTAGCATGTGATGCCACAGCAGAATTTGTCATAGTGCTGACACCAAACGCATGTCCCGGCCACCCAGAGTTCTCTCCCAATGATGCCTGATCCGGGCACGTTGAATGGGAACATGGTGCTTTGGCATATGGGCTGTGAGGATGAGCTCCATGCAATCTCAGAGCATGGTTTTTGTGAGCTTATCGATCTTCAGTTGGATTAGAAGGTCGTAGAAGCCAATGGGGTCTTTCACAAATGAGGCCTGATGGCTCATTGGAAAATGTGACTGGCACCTTAGACATCTACTTCTGTTTTGTGCTTTTCTGTTGTCATTTCTTTATGCACATTGAAGCTTATGGAGTTTATGACACTGTGTGTATTTCACCTAGCCAGCCCCTTGTTGTTCTTGCACCTATCTTGCATGCCAATACATATGTTGACTAGGAGAATATTACCATGTCAGTACTAGCAATGCTAGGAATCTTACGAGCAACTTCTTACCACCATCTCCTCTCCAATATCTCCATCCTTCCAACCACCTTTATGCTAGTGCATCTATATTCAACGCGGCATCAAGCCAGTAAATATGTACTTGTTGGATCTCCCCCTGTTCAATGCCATTGTCCACCACTACCTTTGCCCCACTCTTGTTTGGAGGTTGCCGTCGTCACTCGCTTTGGTCTTTTCTTCCAGTGTATGGCAGAATTGTTTCCTAGTTTCTTTGTTACTTTTGCCACTACCACCAATCAAATACTTGCCATTCTCGTGAGTGGATGCTACTTTTAGCACATTTTCCATCACTGCTGCCACTGCCGCCACCTTCGTGGTCGCCATCGTTACGTGCTCGTGGAGGTCTTTGTGGCTGTTGCCGTTGATGATGCCACCATTGTGATACCACTACCACCACTAGAGGACACAATCCCTGCATGGGATCATGTCATGGGAATCATTGTCATTTCCCCCCTTTTCCTCTTGTCACTTTCATAATCCCCATCGTCATTAGAAGTGACTCGTTCCTCCACCTTCCAAGCCCTTCCTCCTTTTTTCCCTTTTTTCCTCATCTCTACCTCACCAGATCTTGCCCACCTCCCGGCTCCCGTCCATGCCCCACCGTTTCCTGCCAAGGCTCCTCTTTTCCTTCAGTCTTCTGCCTTAGTTTCCTTTCTCCTTGTTTTCTCTTTGGCTCATTTCCTTTTTTGGGTCCTGCAAGCTCATTCTTCCCTTCCCCTGCTCTAGATCTGCCCCAGCCCACGGACCCGTGTCCTCGTGCCCTCAGGCCCCAGCCTACATTCTCTTTGCCCTGGGCTCTCGGCTATAGGCTCTAGGACTGGACTCTTGGCTTCAGGCTCCAGGCTCCAGGCTTTATGCCCTTGGTCCTAGGCTCTAAGATTTAGGCCCTTAGCTCTTCGCTCTTAGCTCTAGCCCCTATGCTCCAGGCACCTAACACCGAGGCCCTAGGCTCTGAGTCTCACACTTTGTACTCCTGTTTACTGTCAGTTCCATCATCCTCATGTTCCCTACTCTGTCATACAATTTTAGCTCGAGGCAAGTGCGCTGGAGACAAAAAGGTCGTTTGGCCTTTTCTTCCATATTGCATATGTCCACACGACGACTTGGGACCTCCTCCACACTCTCTTTGCCCGTCTCCTTCTCTCTTCTCTCTCTCTCTCTCTCTCTCTCTCTCTCCCTCTCTCTCTCTCTCTCTCTCTCTCTCTCT